>VXBW01008054.1:1668043-1885209 GCA_013400375.1 Thinocorus orbignyianus | reverse complement strand
AAAAAGCACAAAACTTTACAGTTTTCCTTCTATGGATTTTGCACCTGCTCAGATTTTGCTTTGTGAGAAGCCCTGATAAAACAGGTATTGTAGGTTTGCATGAAAATGGTACTGAGAGCAGTGATTTACAAAGCTTCTGAAGGAAGTTTACATTTACTCAGAAAGTGACTCATTTTTACTGAGAAAACACGCGCGCTTTGAGGGTGACAGTGTTTATGTTTTGAAAAGATGAGGCCATTTTTAACATGATAATCAGGACGGGGGGGGAGTGAGGAGATGAAAATGATGCCATTTTTAGGAGCTGAGGTTTTTTACATTTGCCATAAATTCTGTTGCTGCGTAAGGTGACTTTGAGCAGGGACTAGCCTTTCTGTGCCGCGCAGCTGAGCCAGGCTGTGGGCTGCGTGGGCCCAGCTCCACATCACTGCTGCTTCTGTACTGCTGTCCTGAATTGGGAGGCCCAGGACTAACTTTTCTTCTGATGCTGGGAAAATTGCACTTTTAGAAGACTCTAGTGTCTGAATTAATGAAAATACTTACTTTATGGCCAGCCAGGCTCTGTGAGATTCAAGGTCTCAGTGTTTTCGAGCCTTGCCAGGTGCAGGGACAAGGAGGAGCAAGGTCTGGGCGTTTGACCCAGGCTGGCCAACAGGATTATTTCATACCATGAACGTCACATTCAATATAAATTAGAAAAGTTTGCTGCATAGATGGCTCTCCCTTGATGGCAGCAACTCTTTGCCCCAGTGCTGGACCCCTGAGGCCTACCTTTCCTCCTGGAGCCCTTGCACTCGCAGTGTCCTACATTTGCTGTCCCTGCTGGGGGTGCACAGTTTCCCCTGATAGAATTGGCTGAGTATAATTCTTGTAAAATCTTATATCAGTGTCAGGATTAATACTGGTTCTCTAGTATTCTTGTTAGTTATTTAATCTTATTCTATTAAATCTCTTTACATTTCAACCCTTGTGTTTCTTTGCATTCCCTGATTCCCCTTTCCTGGGTGGGGAGGGGTCATTGGGTGATAGAGTAATTGTCTGCATGACAATAAATTGGTATGAGTTTTCTCAAACCATAACAACTGGGTAGAGCAGATCTATGCAGGGATATGTGCTGTCCTCACAGCAGCATCTTAGTATCCATCTACAGCTGTTGGTCTCTGTCTCTCAGCAGGGACACAGTGCTTTCCAGGTGTGCTACTCCCGACTCTGATGTAGCTTGGATGCAGCTGGTTCATGGCTTTCTGAAAGATACTCTTCCATGCGCTTCCTTATGGCCTTTTCTGGCTGTATTGTAGGGCTCAGTTTCTTAGCTGTGAAAGTGAAGTTAGTAGCACTTGCCTCCTTCATGTTTTGAGAGAAGGCATACATTAAAGGTTTTGAAATAGTCTGTTAACGGGCAGGTGGGAAGTCTCAGTTCCAAGAGGTTGTGGCCAGAATCCACAAAAGCACTTTGTTGTTTAAAGTGCAGCTCAAGTGATACTGAAAACTGTTCTTAGGCAGCGTGTCTGCCAGGGACACTGTACGTACCTGCTTTTTCTGGTGAGATTTTACTAAGAGGTCTCCTACTAAGTCCTGTGTGCACCCAGAAGTGCTACAAACTGAGCTGCATTAAATGCTTGCATAGTTCTCTTTTGTCTAAGCTTTTTGCATCTCCTTATGCCTAACTTCTCAAGTGGAGATAACAGGATGGGAGGAAAATGGAAAAGGCCACATTGGTGGGTATGCTTTGTAGACCCACTGCACCTATTGAGACCTTTAAATTTCCATCTTTAAGCTCAGAAAATTATCCTTGTTCAAGGGACTGCGTAAATATAGTGTTTGCAGTCCAGGTCCTTGGTCTCAGAGTCTTTTATTCTGGGTACTGCAGAGACTTATGCTTAGGAGTCCATCGTCAGTCCTGGGCCTCTAGATGTTTGGGTTGTGTATGTTCTGGGAAAATGACCTGTCATTTAATGGTGATTGTCATGAGTTGGTCTAATCCCCACTCAACCACTGTTGAAAGCAATTTTACTACTAATGAATGTGGGACAAGTGGTTTCCAGTAGCTACCACTGTGATTGAAACTTGGTGGAATATGATATGAAGCCTATTTTTTCAAATAATAATGGAAACAATTTTTAACCCTTTGTTAGTGCAGAATTAGAACTGCAGGATATAGAAATTAAGACGTATTTGAAATATTTCTCATTCATATTAAAGTCAGCAGAACATTAAGAAAAGAGAGATGCATCTTCTTTCATGGCTTACATATTTTTATTGAATTGGTTAAAATGTCCAAAAGTGCATTCTTTATTTTAGATGATGCATGAGCTGGATAGGTGTAAACTTCAGATCACAGGCTGAGTTTACAAGGTTGGCAATTAGGGAAAGAAAAACCAGCATTTTTTCTTGAACACTGAGAGTGCTTGAGACACATAATGGAATTTTAACTGAGCTGCTTTCCTAGCATAATTGCACTCTAAATTGTTTTAAATAACAATTTAAATGTAAGGAGAGATCAGTTATTGGCAAGTCTAGCGATACAGGTAGGTTTTTCAAACAAAGTCTTTGTCAATTTTTAGGGTAGAGATCAGCTAGAGAAAAAAACATGACAATTGCATGTGATTTACACTTTGAAAGTATTTAAATCCTCTTCACAGCCATTTAGATTTTACACAACAGAATTGTTCTCACAGTCTGTACGTGCGACTTGTATATTGGCATCTCCATATGCAATATATTGCTTAGTATAAGGCCGAAGCCAGTGCCAGTCCCTGAGATTTGCCCATCAGAAAGGTCTGAGGCCCAGAGCAGCACTGCAGGGGGAAGGGAAGAGGGGCTGGAGGGCTCTGCAGGTCTGTGTTCTCAGCCTGCAGGCCGTCAGAGTCTGGGCACTAGTGCTTGCCTCATTGAGCTGATGGTTCTCAGGGAAGTTCTGGTTGCACTGAGCATATATAGCAATAAAATTCACCCTTCTCTGGCTTTCACTGTCACTGCCAAGTCTGGTAATTAATCAAGACTGTACTCTGGTCGACTCTTTCTTATTTTCCTTTCCCCCTTTCTGAAGT
This sequence comes from Thinocorus orbignyianus, assembly GCA_013400375.1. Classification (NCBI taxonomy): domain Eukaryota; kingdom Metazoa; phylum Chordata; class Aves; order Ciconiiformes; family Thinocoridae; genus Thinocorus; species Thinocorus orbignyianus. Next base: position 1,882,162 of record VXBW01008054.1, on the reverse strand, counting down.
GAGTAATGAAGAATGATGTCTTCACTTCTTCACCTCCATATCTCCTCGCCTGCTGAACACTTGAACTAGTCCCTTTGACAAGCAGCCTGCACCAGGGAGAAAGTGCCACAGATGACAAATGTGGCTTTGGAGTTTGGCAAGCATGAGGCTGGCTTTGTGACACTTCTCCATTTGCCACCATCAATCTTTCTCTGTCAAAGTCCTTTTCGTCCTGTCGTTGTTGCTGTTTGTTTCACATTATGCATCAAGTCCTGTCTCTGCATGGGCTGGCTGGAGACTGTACTAGCTTGGCACACCAGGAAAAAACCTTTCCAAACCAGTGGGGCAGAGTGCCATAATGATGGTTAATAGGGGTCAATGCTGCGGGTCTGAAGTCGCTATTAAGAAGGAAGACAGAGAAGTGATTCTCTGTGAATTTCAGATTCTTCTCAGCCCCTGATCTCAATCTTCTTTCACTGCACAGTAAAGTTAAAAGAATCTTGAAGGTTAAAATCAAGTCACAGTCTTTCCAAAGTCTGCTGTAGAAACCAAAGGGTGTTGTGCTTTTTTTTTTCCTTTCACAGAAAAGGTTAGCTTTTAAAATGTAAGAAGCTGTCACTGTAATAGCAGCATCTGCTAATAGTTCATAGTTTCTACCCAAGTATCACAGCTCAGATGATTTCAAGTCATCTGAGAATTAATCCTCAGAATCCCTCTGAGGTAGATACCAGCATCATCATCTTGATATTTGAAAGGAGGAGAAACTGGGTACTGGAATGAGAAGAGACTTTAGGTTTCATGAAGAATCGGTGGCCAGTCTGGAATGAGAAATGAGGTATTCTGTAGGCAGCAGGTAGCTGTGGTATAAGGAAATAAATGGTATAACTGATCCCTAGAGCCAACATAATTGGTTTCCATGAAAGAAACAGAAGCTCTGATTTGTTCCTCATGAAGATTTTTGTTTTAAAATTTTTAAGGAAGCTGTGTTTTTTTGAAGAGGAGATCATAATTTGATGTGAAATGAAGTCCTTTGTTGACGTAGTTTGCTAGACTAAAATGATTTTAATTGTTTTCTAGTAATTCGAATTATTCACAACTGTTAATTTAGAGAATAACTCTACAAAATCAGAGAGCTAGTCACTTCACAATGGCGCTATGCGATTCAGTATGTTAGGTGGTTTCAGAGAAGATGCTGCCTACCTTGAAAAGAGTGTATCTAGTTCTCTATTTGCCTAAAAAGCCTAAACAAGAGATCTGGCTCCTGTCTAGTGTTTCCCGAGGGCAGCCATTGCCCCAGCTCTTACTTTAATGATGATTTTACAAGGCAAGACTGTACCTAGACAAATAAACACAAATGTGTTAATTGTGACCATAACCTTTAACTGTTGCTGTTTAAGAACTAGTCTTTTTCCAGTTAAACACTAGTGGAAGGGAGGAAATGTCACATAACATGAGTATTTCTGCCTCATAATAACGGGTGGGAATAAAAGAAGCCTCAAATCCAACAAAGGAAGCAACAAAGGGTATGAAAGCACTGATATAAGTTACTCTTTCTGCATATTTAAGTCTCCTCTGATTACAAGCATAATCTACATATTCAGGCTCATTGGAAGTTATTGAGCCCTGTTTTCTCATCAAAATTTATCTTGCTTCAGTTTCCAGTGCTCAGCTAATTTTTCTTGTTGTCTTGTTTTCTGTGAGGCTGAAAAAACCTTTTAACTCTCAGTGTTTTCAACCATTGAACACGTTTACACTTTCATGCAAAGAGTCAAATTGTCCGTGGGCGTATTTGTATCATGTGCTGTAGTGTGGTGCTCAGTGGTTCCACCTCTGGGCTAGTGGAAACTGAGTCCAGTAAATGATGCAAGGATTTTGATAATGCTTCTGTTACATTTGGAATGCTCAGAGTTTTGAGAGAGGTGTTTTTGAAAAGCTGCAAAGGCAGGAGCAGTGGTATGGCTTCACACAGACAAGAAGGGTTGCACCTTCTTTGTAAATCTGACTCCTGACCACTGGCTGATCTTTATATATGGTTGCCTGTCCTCTGTGGATTGTGAATCTCGTGAACTCTGTTTCCCGTTATTTAGGATCTATTTGACAATATGTAAAGTAGATATACAACATTCAGAAATTGGCTTTTTTCCTCTGTTCTAATTCTTGAAGCATATGGCCTCATACAGTAAATACACCGTACCATGTGCCAGAACATACAGTGTATGTGTGTATTTATACACACACACACATTGAGGGACAATCTGTCGTTTTTCTCCTTTCACTAAAAGTGTTTGCTTTTTTGCATCTCCTAAGGGAATCAAACAGTTGCATGTGGATTTATATGAACAAACTAAATGTGTACAACTTGACTAATTTGTGACTAAGTAGGGATGAGATAATTACTTAAAATCAAGAAGTGTTGCTTACAGTGAAGCGTAGCAAAAGAAGATACACGGGAAAAGAGAAATCTTTAGAAAGGAAACTTCAACTGAATATGGCAGAGGGAAGATTTCATGGCAGTAAGATCCACTGTGTGTCAGTGGTGGTATTTTTACTGGTTGTTTTCTCAGAGTTGGACAAAAATGCTGGGTTGTTCTTATTCAGTGCCATGACTCTCACGTTACAGGGATTCCCTGCTAGCCTAACCCAAGGTACAGAATAATGTGCTTGCTGAATGTGAGGTAAGTTTATAAAGAACATTTTTAGATGTCACTGAAGTAAAATTGCATTGTGACTGTGTTCCTGTTATCACCAGTAAAAACATGTGAACTTGGTGACTTGGCTTGGTATCCACAGTGGTCGGGAAGAGGCTTTGACCAGGCCTGCTGTGAAGTGACAGCAACCGGGTGCTGGCATCAGTCCACATCTTTTGATAGCTCTTGACAGTAGTTGGGAGACAGCTTCTGAACACTTCTACTGAGAGGTGCTTGACACTGCTTGAGAGGTGGTTCCTGATGATATTTGCCATAGGCATTGACTCCAGGCAGAACCCAGGAATTTTTTCAAGGACCATTTTCTGATGAATTATAAAACATGAGTGGTTGTGAACTCAGGTTGATAATACCAGACTAGAGGCTAAAAATCATCTGTCTTTCCTCTGGTTCCATGAGTTGATGAGCAAGGCTATGCAGCCATCATCTGGAGGGGGAATGCACAGAACTAAGGATCAACAATGTTGCTTCCTTCATGGGAAGCTGAAATAAGGGAGGAGAAGGGGTGGTTGCAGATGAACTGATCCACTCCCCTCAGTCTGTCTGAACCACCGTTGAGAACTGTACACTTTTCCTGAGTGGCAGAGTTGTATAAGATCTCACATTTTCCAGTTTCTGCTAAGCCGGGATGTATGAATAAGGTAGTGTGGAGTCTGTGCAGGCTGACATCACAGGTAGAGGTTTCACCTTCTCAATAAGTTCTCCAGAGACATTTTTTAGGGTTATTAAATCTTTGTTTTCTTATAATTTTTCCCATGAATTCTTTCTGTTTGGTGATTTTCAGTTAGGGAAGGAGGAAAGATTATATATCTCCTATGGTTCATGAATTTCTGTGGCTTGTGGAATCAGTAAGCTGGAGAGCATTAGTATGCCCCTAGCTCTGTAGTTTTCTCCATATTTTCAACAAAAGAATCTGGAGATGTACTTTTTACTGCAGCCTTGTTTTTACAATCTCTGTGACTGTGTTCCAGCTTGACAGTCTCATGTGTGAATGTGAGTCATTGTGCTCTAGAAGATGCTACACATTGTTCTCAATCTAATTTTATCTTTGGTCCTTATATAATATGGTGACTGGTACCTCCTAGGTGGACAGATGCCAACAGTGTTTGCTCCAAAACTCTTCACACTGAAATGGGAACTTTCATATTGAGAAATGGACCCCTCTGTGATATACATCAAGCCAGGAAATTTTGGGTTTTAAAGATCGCTGTTATGGCCAGTGAAGCTCCCTGTGCCTCAGGATTCCAGCCATCAAAGGAGAGAGAGAAATTCTTAGCAAGCTTTCTAATTTATATTGAATTTGATGCTCATGGTATGAAATAATCCTGTTTCTCAACTTGAGCCAAGTGCCTGAGTCTTGCTCCTCCTCCTCCCTGCACCTGGCTAGGCTAGAAAACGCTGAGACCTTGAAGCCCACATACTACAGCTGACTATAAAGTAAATATTTTCACAAATTTAGACACTAAAGTCTTCTAAAAGTGCAGTTTTCCCAAGCATTAGAAGAGAAATTAGTCCTGTGTTGCTCAAACCAGGACATGAGGGAATTTTGAAGCTGTTAAAAAAAGTATGCAAAGTTTCCCCCTGCAAGGTGCACACTTTTGGGTTCAGCTTGAGTCTCCAAAAGTTAGTCTTCCTTATGCTTTTTTGTTGTTGTTGTTGTGAGTGACGCTATCAATTGCCCAAAGGACAAATTAAACTGAATGACTTTTCCTTTATATTTTTTGCCATAAGCATGGGGAAGTCATTTAGTTCCTTCTCTGTCTTCTGAAGGCAGTAAGACACTGCTACCAATACTGAGGTGCTGGACTTGGAATTCATTGAGCTAAGGGGCACGTACCATGTGTTTGTTGATTTACCCATTCATCATAAGCAGGGAGGACAGATGAAACTGAGGAGGACCAAACCCAAAGAACAGCATTTAGAAATTTGACCTTGTTTTGTTTGGAGATGTAGTCTTCTGTTGCACCTTCTGCCTCATCAGGACTGTCCTGGATGCAGGGCCTCCGGGTTGTGCTGGTGTAACACTGCTGGAGCTGCCTTTGGCACGCACTGATGGCAGGAAGAGAGCCGTTCTGTTGGCTCCAGGGTTCTGGGGCTGTGCAGCTGGAAGGCTAAATCAGTCATACAAAGTATCCTTCACTTACCCTTTGCAGAGACATTGTTCTCTTGTCTTAATTGGGAAGAGATAGTCCGACTTCTCTCCTCCAGTAGTATTGTTGCCCTTAAGCTTTTGGGGTTTGACTCCCCTGTCCTGTTTGCACCTTTTCAGTGGCTCCTGCTACCATTCCTGTCTTTAGTTAGCTGTGAAAGTGTGGTGTGATGTGGTTTATATTGATACACAGAACACTGGTTTCTTGAAGAGAAAAGAAGATTCTTCAGATGCAGTGTAGGAGGAAGCAACTCAGGGATTTGGCTATAGGAGAGTTCAGTGGACTTTATAATCAGGTTTTTTATTACTATTATTTTTACTGTAAAATCACATTGTATTTTTTCTATAAGACAAGTCAGGCCTCAAATGCAAATAAGCTAACACAATCAAAAATCTTCTTCTGTGAACAGTTTCTGATACAAGTTTAAAATTGTTCCTTTTACCTCTTTTTCCATTTTTCTCATTCCATATTACGTGTCACTTGCTGTAATATTCACAGAAGGAAAACACAGAAGGGACTCGGTGCAACCAGCTCTATATTTATCTATCTGAATAATAACAACATTCAGAGGTGTTTGTCTAGTCCTATATTTAATAATGAAACGCTACAAAATGTTTTTACATTTTCTGTCTTCCACACATCTCAAAGCACTTGATCATCGCCATTATGAGACAAGCTCAAGTCCAAGGAAAGATTTTTGTGAGATGTCCACAGCTGACATCCAGCAGAAAATAAAGCTGAGAACAGGATCTATGCCCTGAACCCTCAGGCCACTCTGCCATCCTCGCTGTCGGATGTGTTCCCTCTTCTCCCCTGTCCCTGCTGTTCCAAGGTCACGAATCAGGGAATTAAGCTTCAGGAGCAGGCGGCTCTGCTTGTGAGGCCCCCTGAGCTGAAGTCTTGTTCTGCAATTAGTGCCGCCTCAGCAAGCAAGCTCGGAAACTGAAACGAAGAGAAACCCTTCCAAATTGCAGTCATTATCTCTGCAGACTTTCTTCCCAACCCTGTGAGTACCACACAGCAATAGGGTACTGAGAGATGCAAACCGAAGTAGATTCACTCATCCCATGGCTGCTGCAGGGTTGCTCAGGAGTGTCTATCTCGAAAGGCCAACCTTGCAGCACCCAGGTGTCAGCATATTGTCTTAGTCCCACACACTGCAATGCAAACACACTCAGCACAATGCAAATACTGCCCTGTGGTGGCACGTTACCCTCCTACCCGAGGGTAAAGTTACTAGAATGTGGAAGTACCTTCAAAGCAGTGATCACTACTATGAAAACTTATTCATAAACTGGCTTTTTTTTTTAAGTTGGTGGAGTTGGTAGTAAGGTGTGTAAAAGATCTGCTGGGATGTCTTTAGTTTTTGTCTTATAGAGGTGGGTGGACTACGTCTAAGCTATATAAAAAGTAACTAAGAAAAGCAACCCTATTGTCATTTGGTTTAAAATCACTGTACAGAGATCTACAAGAGAGGTGCAAAAAAAAAAAAGAAAAAAAAAAAAAAGTGTATGCAAACCAAAAAAAGTTGAAAACTGACATAATTAGATCACCAGTCCCCCAGAGAATGTGTTGTTGCTCCCTTCCAGTTGTTCAAGTCCCAGGTAAACAAAGTACCTGCTGCTGTGACTAAGAATTGTGCGCGTGGTGATGGGGCTGTAGTAAGCATCTGTCACAGGCATGCTGTGCCTCTGAGCTTTTTACAGTCCTTTTGGGAATTTAATTCTTAGTACTCAGATGGGCTTGACTAGTGTTCAGGGAGGGAACTGTGCAGCTCCACTGGTCTTTGATGAGCTGTTTGGCTTCACAGCCACTGTTCGTTACTGTTGTCCTTCCAGCAAGACTAAAGACATGTAAGACCCCCACCAGAGACTCACCCTTTTTTGGTTCTGCTTAACAGCAAACACTAGACAGAGCAGCCTTGTCAAAGCATGACAGATTACCAGCAATTTCAAAGGCAGCATTGGAAATATTGTAGCTAAGAAGAAAAAAGCAAAGCATGCACATGCCTATTTTGCTGTGGTTAGTTGTCCTGTTTTTTCCAAACTAAGAGCATTGCAAATATTGACTGCAGGGAGAAGCCTGCCATAAATAGGCTTCTTTAGCTTTCCAAGTCCTCAGCTTGCTTTTTCATGCGGTTCAAGTGTTACTACATATTCTGACATTTCTGAGTGCAGTTTGTTAGAAGTTAGTAGTCACATGATGCTTCTCCATTCTGTTTTCTAGATAACTATTTCTGCAGGGTGGCAGACTTTAATCAGGCGAGTCTAATATACTATAGGTAGATTATTAGTACCTAATTTGGCTGTCTTATTTCAGGGGAAAAGAAAAAAGAAAGGTGTCTTCAGTCATAGCAGGTTGCTGTTCAGAATTTGTTGGTAAACTAAGGCATGCATGTTCTTCAATAAGATGTTGATGGTGTTTACTGCTTCTTGCAAAAATGGCATTGTGGAGGTTGGGTGCTGTGACCAATGTGATTAGTTGAATTTTCCAAGTTTCCTGAAGCTTCGTCGAGATTTTCCAAGTCTTTTGGGTCTCCACAATGGTATAGGAGTGGTTGTTAAAGCAAAGGTATTTTAGTCATTTATGGGCTCGCAGGAGAGATCCAGGCAGTTGCTTTCCTTGTGATGTCTGGGAATTTATTCTGTAGTTATTAAACAAATGCAGACCAAGAAAGACTGGGGAAGTTGAATAGATCACAAGCACACTCCCGTTGGAAAAACATTATGTACTGGATTGCTGGTTTTATTATTATGTCATGGATTCCCAGGTGTTCTAAAATCCAGTAAATATTTAAAAGCATTTGAAGTTTTTGCAAATTGATCGTTCTATCTGGGATCGCAGACTGGGATTGGGAGGAGTGCAACAATTCGGGTTATGGTGCAGTAGGACTGAAATGAGTGGTGGTAGCAGAAAGGGAATTGGTTACATCTTGCTCAAAACAGTTGGCGGTTGTCACATTTAGATACAGGAACAGATGAGCCATTGATTTGATTGAGCAGGGAAGTTCTTGTTTCATTGTTCTCCTGCAAAAAATTTCATTCAGATTATGGAATTTGATAGGTCTCTTAATTAAAGACAGCTACCTTTTTTTTTTTTTTTTTTTTTTTTTTTTCCTAAAAGGCAGATTTTGATTGTTTTTGTATCTTAGTCTTTTGGCAAGCGATGTTTAACAAGAGGATGTAAAAATCTGGCTTCTCTGTACTTCTTTTGATCCAGTTCAGGTAGCATCTCTTACAGCCTCCTTTCAAAAGGAGAATTGCAAGGAGCATAAAAAAAAATTAAAGCAATTAGCGTGTGATTGGAATTCAGCAGGGGGATTCTAGTCTTACATTTTTGGCACAGGGAGATAATCCTCAAGCTTCCATAACTATCATATTGCCAATCATTGCAGCTGTTTTGTGCAGTTTGCTCTTTTCATGACATTACAGGGTATAAGAAGTCCACCACGAATCAAGAGTAGGGAAATGAACTGATAAAGTTTGGTGAATTACCTCCTTTGTATCGAAATACACCTCAGACCCTGTATGGTGGACCTGAGCTGGTTAATGCTCCAAGGTTATCCCTGGCTAGAGCTCTGCACAGGAGGTATGTCATTTAGCATAAGCATGGGGTTCATCTGGGTGTCAGAAAGCCCTGCCCATTCTAATGACACTGTTTCCATAGCAGCTAATGCACCTCAGAAAAGACGGAGACAGGAATCAAACTCATGACTAACGTGGCCATCCCGAGCGCGTGATGATATAAACTGTGGCACCCACATTGTCACGTATCTTTCAGCGTGTGGTATGTCTAGGCAAGTCACTGAATAGTACACTAAGGTAATTAAACTTTCCTTTTCCTAGGAGGCTGCTCTGATTAGTCATTGCTAACAGCCTTATCTTCATTGAATTCATGAGAAAGAGCTGGGTTTGTCAAACTAGGCTCCTGCACTCAGAGTCAGTACTGCCTTAAAACTTAAACTGGCTTAGGTCTGAGTCCTGGAGTTCTTAATGATCTCTTTCAGTTCAGCTTCTGCTTGCTCTTTGATGCTGGCCTCCTCATTTCACAGTCTCTTTGCTTTAATTCCATCTTTTGTTGAATGGAAAAACTACTACTTCCCCTTCCTGGTGAAAGATGGTCTCTAAGTATTACCATCATCACCCTTAGACCAGTCTGAGGAGGACAGACAGTGTCCCAAAATGTTCAGTACTCTCACAGCAGCTGTTGCAATGACATGTTACAGATGAGATTTTGGAAGAGAGGGGAGCACCCAAGATTTTAACTTCCAGTCTTAGATTTTGTTCACATTTTCTCCTTTCAGTAACTCATGGATACCCATTTCTTGGTTCTTGCTTTCATCCATCCTGAAACAACCCAATTACACCAGTTGAACAGATACTAGAGATAAAACAGACTACAAAAGTTCCCCCAGGGCTTAAGAGCAGGTGGAAGACCCATTTCTCACCTACCTGTGCCAGAAGCAGGAAGCTAGAAGTGAATCAAAGGACTCCTGGGGTGCAGCAGAGGAACAAAACAGTCAGAGTGAGCACTGACATGAGCCGTTCAAGCCTCGAGCCCCAAATTTATATTCCCTTGTCTTCCTAGGAGATTACATGGCCACAGTGACCAGGACAGCTTTTTTCAATAAGATTAAAGATGGAAAAGATCTAGAGAATCTCACCTAGTTCATTCCTCCTGTAGCATAGGTTGTCCCCCTGCAGGATAATCCCAGTGGCTTTTATGTCTCTAGTTTCACCTCAGGCAGGGAGGCTTCCAGCGTATTGACTCTGGGTTAGGGTAATATACCCTCTCTAAAAAAAAAAAAAAAAAAAAAGCAGTTTCTTGTTTTATCTTGTAGTATGTTCCCTTAAGCTAAACGGTGACAAGTCACGTTGTTTTTTCTGTGTCCAGAAGAGGCTACCCCAGTCCTCCTGTTCTACTGAAAGAGAAGTCATTCTACTGCCATGAATTCTCTGAAGCAATCAGCACTTTTATGCTAAGGGATTCTACGTTGGGTTTTAGTGGTTTGGTTTGGTTCTTTTTAAAACAAAGCTGTGTTCAGCTGAGGAAGAGCCTCAGGAAGACTTTTGACTTACATCAGAAGTGAAATCAGCCCTCTGAATGAAAAGTAGTACATTGCTTCTTCCTGTATTTGTCTCAGCTGATGTTTCACTGAATAATGTGACTCATTATTTATTTGGTATATTAGAAATAGATCATTGACTGCTACCTGTGCTTAAGTCACAAGAGGGGAGATTAACATACTTTGCACCTTGAAATAATCTTTCTTCACCTCCAGACTGTGCTGGCTTGCTTATTTATGTGAAAACGGGGGAGCTACACTGAAAGTTGTCAATTTATGTTGCATACTGTAAGAGAGAAGGCTGCTGTGGACCTGCCCCACAGCACACACAAAACTTTCTGATGAGGGAGCTGCCCGCTCCAAAAGCAAAGGAACTGAAGTAAACTCTCTGGCAGCTGAGCATGCCATCTCTCTGGAGCGGTGAGCTCATGTGAGCCAAGTTGCTGCTATAAACCACAGACTCTCCCTGGGCCAAATTTCCCTAAAGGCTGGAAAGAGTCTGCACTCGGAAAGCAAGCTTCAAAGCATCACTAGTGAGCAGAAGATGTGGTAGTAGAGGAAAAAAGCCAAGGAACGGTACAAAGGGGAAGGGAACAAGGAAGAGAGGGAGGCAAGAGATAAAATACATAGAGAACTGTATCTGGGAGTAGGGGAGAAATTCTCCTGAGGATACAGTCTGACTTTACGGTCAAACACATTTCCCAGGGCTGCAAGAATCAGTACCCCAGTGGGCAGCAGCGTGTCTGGGCTTGCTTATAATTGCCAGCAATCTGTCTTGCCCTTCCAGCTTCTTGTTTTCTCCTCTCCCTTTCATTTTCCCTGCTGGTCTTTAGCATGCTCTCTGGAGCTAATGCTGCAACAGGGCCTCTAATATGACTGAAGAGTAACTGGAACCAGGCTCACTGGGAAATTATTTTTAATGAGCAAAAACGTTGCACCGAGTAGTGAATTCCTTCTCTAAGACAACAAAAAAGATCCTTACAGTGGAAATCCTGCAGTGAAAACTCTTCAGATGAATAGCTTGTTAGAGAATAAAGCAGTTAGGTGAATAAAAGCCTGATTACGTACCTGAAGGTAGAATGTAATAAGAATCAGAACAAGTAAATTAATAATTCAGCTGCTGCTTCTGACTATGGGCTGTGCCTGAGCAATCTTATCCAATACCTGCTTCTGAAAAGCAGAGGTATTACAAGAGCCAGAGTATTCAGAAGAGGATTTTGATCTGCATTTGACTGCCTGCTCATTTGTGTCTCAGCTGGGATGGTAAAGCGGGAAGGAGGCATTTCAAACTGTTGTCTACACAGGGTGGTCAGTTTGGACAGGACACATGACATCTCCAGTCACACCTGAGGCTCCCTGATGGTAATGTGACAGAACGACTTGACATCTCTGCTCAGCCTGGCAACACGATGGCACTGCATTAGATGGATGTGGTGGAGGAGTGGAGTGTTTCCACCCTTACTGTGAACATCGTGTTCCCTTTGGTCAGATGGGGCTACTCCTCAAAACTGTGTACACGCTGCCGAGCTCCCAGAGCTTCCTCCTGGCTGCAGCTTTGAGGAGCTGCTGCCTCTCCTGAGCTGCCTGCTCTAATCGCAGTCCCCAGGCAGCATTTATTTAGCTTGGAGTAAGTGGTTAGTGTTAACTTCACACAGACTTAAGTGCTGCTTGTGCACTGCTTCCCATTTATTTATTCTTTTTTCTTGTTGCAGTCTAGCCCTGTTACCCTTGGGCTTTTGTGCTACGTTTCTTTTTATTAATTTTTTTAATTTTTTTTTTTCTTATTTGCTGTCAAGGTCTTTCCCTCCAAGCCAGCAGTCATATAGAGAAATCCAGACATAAATATGAAAAGCTCACATGCCTACTGAGTCATCGTTTTGTTTGGGATATGCCCACTGGTTATAGACCATTCCAGATCAATGCTATCAAGGAAAAGGAAAATCCTGGAATCTATTCCCAAACTGAAAAGCATGCTCTCTCCATTTGGCAGCACAGGTCTCTCCTTCATCTAAATTTGTAAAAAAAAGCCATGTGCCAACTGAGACCACCTCCCTTCTGCTCATGACTTCTCAGCTTCCCATTGTCAGCCTGGGTAATTCCCTGCTAGAGCTCCCAAAACAGGAATGGCACTGCCACTGCCACCTCTTCTAAGTGACTGGTAAGCTGCTGTACGCAGCCTAGACTGTTAGCAAAATTTCTCTATCCAAAATAGCTCATCAATGGCTCTGTTTCTGATCCGGCTGAATTCCTTACATTTTGTTGGTGAATATAACTGAACTTTGCATTTACAGTATAGCTTTGGTTTGGCTGCGGGGAGAATCTCATCTCTGTGCTAAAGACAAAGTAGTAATTTTCCCTAACGCCTGGCGCACACACAGCAGTCATCTTTTATGTTTTCCCCAATGGTAATTGCTACCTTCTCTTTCTTCTGTTTTTTCAGACAAACAGTATTAGGAGATGAGCTCTGAGCAAGCCTCTAAATGAAACATGTCATTGCTATCACCTGTAGTTTGCACAAACCCTCTGAAGTTTTAGCTATTGTGAATCTGCTCATCTACGCGTCACAGATCTCCCTACTGCGTTAGTTATCAGATAATGGGACTGCCTGCATACCTTTCATTTTTGTTGGCCTTGTAACTAAAGATAGAATAGCATTCACTTTGTTAAGGCAATTTAATGTAAATCTATGAGGGCAGTGCCTTTCTTTAAGACCTTCTGTCTGATGGTCTTAAATCACATTTATGTACGTTAATGGATTGACTCTAATAGCTCCCACTAGGGGAACACAAGAAATAAGAGATTTTCCTAAGGTTATACAGGGAATCAGTGTCAGAGTCTCTTCCAGCTGAACCCTATCTGTTGGCTTTGAGTGAAACTTTTATCAGGGAGTTCACTTGTGTTGTAATAAATGATACTCAGTGTGTTAAAAATGTAATATCTGAATCGAATGTCTAGAGTTTTAGTAAGCCAAGAGCACAGAAGTGGAAAAAAAATAAGTCCTTTTTTCATAGAATTTTTGGATGAGCGTGACTGCCATCTCATCTGGATGGGAAGAACTTTACAGTTTGTGTGTGATGCACTGTGTCTTCTCAACATACAAAGCTGAGATGCATCATCTAAGTATGCAAGTGTCAGCAAGTGCAAATATGCATCCTTTACATTTCTGTTTGTAAAAAACAACAAATTATTACCCACTCACACATATACATTTTACTTCCTTGCTCCCTCAAATTTAATCTCAACCAATATTTGCACTTTTATTGCAAATGGTTTTGTCTGATTTGTAAAGGGACAAAGGAAAACCTGCTTCTCTTGTGCCAAGCCTGGTGTAGATAGCCAGGAATAATATGTGCAAATTTGGCTTGTTATGGTGTTACTGAAAGTAGGTGCTGCAGTTTGGGTAGTGGCTTATATTTTTTCCTTCATCCCATTTTGGGCTATTTTTTAAGTAGAACTAATGTAGCCAAAGCTTTCTTAACTATGAGTGTGATTGTAGGGTATACCACTTAAAAATGCCAAACAACTCTAGCATTCAAGAGTAATTACCCCAAATATTGCTGTAGCATGGTTGTTGTAAGCAGCAGTGGAAGTCTTTATTATAAAGTAAACTGCATTCTCTGGGATTGTTGTAGATTTATAACATTGTAACAGTTGAATAATTTGTCCCATTTCATGTTCCTCTTCCATCTGCTGGGATGCCTCAGCGCAGCAGAATCCAGGCACAGTATGATACTTCTCTATTTTCAAGCAGGGAACCGATTCAAATACATAGAAACTAATCCGTGGAGACTCCCCTTGAGGCTATTATTCTGAGTGAGAGCCCAAAAGCCTGGCCTGGCACCCATTGCAGAGAGGGGTGGGAGCACAGCAGCTGTGGTTGGACTGTTGGAAACAGCTGGATTTGGCCAGCATGCCTACATAACCCCAGCTGTGCTTCCTCCAGTGGCTGGCGTCTCCCAGAGCTGAAGTAACAACAATAATTTTTCCTAGGGGCTTAAGCAGGTCACAGATTTCTTCCTGCAATGAGCAATAGGCAGTCTGAAGCGACAGAACCTGTCCTGGCATATTCCAGTAAGAGCTGCTTCTGAGAGGAGAGGTTGCAGTGGAGCAGCCAGGTGCTGTGTGGGACTGAGAGTCAAGAATGAAAAATATTTGCAAAGGCAAATGTTGTTACTTCCTTCTCAGTGCTCAGGAAGGGGGGATTGTTGAGACAAGGAGAGCTGCTCAGCCCAGCAGCGAATATTCCCCTCAGCTTCGCTTTCTATCTGTGAGCTTTGAGAGGTTTACAGAAGAGCATCTGAGCAGTATCTAATGGGGAATTAGGCAGGGATGCTTGCAGAGAAAGGAGCAGGAGATGGGCTTTCATAATTGAAACAGAAAGATAAGGAAATACGTACGTAACAGAAGAGTGGTGGAAAGGATGTCCTGAGAACAGGCTTAGGAGCCAGGGGCTCAAACTTGATTTCTCACGTCTTGTTCTGTTGGGTAAGTCACATCACCCGTCTGCCTGATTTCTCTTATCTGTATAATGGGGGACATATTACAGATCTCTGTGTAAGGGGAGGTCTGAGAATTAATGGATGCTTATAGAGTGCTTGGAAGATGAAAAATGCTGAGTATTACCACAGCAAATAGTAACCCCTTTGACTCATTTATGATCTTATTACCACCAAATGTCTCTCTGGCTTCCTGTCATTTCAACTAAGCCTCCTTCTGATCCTATTAAACACCAGGGGGAAGATCCTGAGCTAGTGTCAGTTGTCACAGCTCCATTGACTTCAATTATTTCTCTTGCACAACATATTTCATCCAAAGCACTTCAAGTATTTGAGAGACACTGGCCAATTAAGGTCCAGAACCTCTACAGGAGGTACAGAGTCATATCATGGTTAGAGGAACTTAGAAAAGAAAGGTTAATCAACTTAGCCAAGGTCAGGAAGAAAGTGTAACAGAAACAAGAAAATGGACCAAGAATTTGGCTCCTAATTCTGGACATTGCCTTGGCCAGATTTTCCTCCTTATATTGGGGTAAATCTAAAGCCACTATTCCAGTTTTTGCCTTTTTCAGGTTCTTACTGGTATAAAACGGAGCAGGACTCACTTCCTTTTCATGCTGTCATACAGTTTTAGTTTTTATCATTTTTATCATTCTCATTTTCTTCAAGGTATCGTAGGAAGAGAATTATGGAGGCTACACGTATAAAAGCTGATTCCTCAGCTGATATAAATTAGAAGGGCTTCCCAAAGGCAATGGGAATACGATGACTTATACCTGAGGATCTGGTCCCCGGGGCTTATTTCTGACAGAGTACGGCTATAAGATGCCTAGGGATTTTCAGCCTCCAGTCACTTATGCACAGGCTTTCCGAAGCTGCGGGAAGCTAAACTGCCTACTGGTGGTGATTGCTTTTCCAATATATTGCCAGCCAGGACTTTATCATCATATGTGCAAATGATTCTCAGTAAGCTAGTGTGTGCCCTCATGCTGGAAAGTCCAAAATGGCTGCATCAAATGATGATACTTAGAATAGCCCCAAGTGGAAATACTTCAAATATCCACAGTAACTCTGCTGTTTCTGAAACGGGATTTTGTTTTTTCTTTTCCAATGCAAGGAGTGTTTGTGCACCTTCAGCATTTTATTCTATGAATTCAGACCCTCTTTCGGGGAAGGCAGTGAATGCCGTGATAGTGGAGTTTAATTTATAAATAGCCAGCAGACAAGCATGAGGAGAGGCAATGAATAACTCACAGACGGAAGAGTTAGAGATCAGTTGTGACATGACGGCAGAGCAGCGGTACAGAGCGCGGCCAGGTCAGCACTCAAAGAGAATCCACAAGTACAGTGCTTAGTTAGACACACAGTTTTAAGGCCAAAATAGTTATATATAAATAAAAAAAAAAAAAAAAAAAAAAAAAAAAAAAAAAAAAAACAANAAACAACAAAAGACAACCAAAAATATGAAAGAAAACAACCCTTGCCCTCTAAAATTTGCAGCTTTGATGCAGTGCTCATAATGCCCTGCTAGGAAATAATGGTATGTTACTAGGTTTTGGTCTGGGCATATTTTGGGGGATATTTTAAAGGTACAAACAAGTTGAAGAGGAAAGCCTATCAGAGCTATGAGAAACTAGATGTATTTATTAGCTTGAGATCATCATTTGTTGAAGCAGCTTTAAATCCTGATAGTGTGCTGTCTTTGTACACTGAGTTAAGACCAATTTATACCAAAATATTGAGTAGGGAAATGATGGTGCCTCTGTACTCGGCACTGCTGAGGCCTCACCTTGAGGGCTGTGTTCAGTTTTGGGCCCGTCACTACAAGAAGGACATGGAAGTGCCGGAATGTGTCCAGTGGAGTGCCACCAAGCTGGTGAGGGGCCTAGAGAAAAAGTCACATGAGGAGAGGCTGAGGGAGCTCGACATGTTTAGTTTGGAGAAGAGGAGGCTGAAGGGAGACCTCATTGCCCTCTACAGCTACCTGAAAGGAGGTTGTAGAGAGGTGGGTGTTGGCCTCTTCTCCCAAGTGGACAATGACAGGACCAGAGGAAATAGTCTGAAGTTGTGGCAGGGGAGGTTTAGATTAAATATTAGGAAAAATTACTTTTTTCCCCCACTACGGGAACCAGAGGTCTTGATTGGGAAGAGAAGGGGAGCTACTGCTCCACCAGGAACCCAACATAAGAGAAATCAGGAAGTTGTCCTATATGCTTGATGCATCCAAACACTGACTTGGAAAACATTGCCTGGTGATTTGGTGGTGCTGTCCCCTCAAGAAGATAATGGTGAGCCATGGCATGAGCAAAGTTTCTGTCCTCCAGAGAGTGGGCACAGGGCAGCTTCAGGTGTTCCCCATTTAGTTCCAGTGAATGTGTAACAGTGCCTGCTACCCTCTTAAGGGGTATAGAGCTAAGAACAAACACACATTGTAAAGTGCTGGAATACTTTATTGTTAGGCATAAAACCTGTTTCTGTTGACAACTGCAAGCAGTCTTTGCTGTTCATAGTTAACAGGACTCTAGGGAATTCTCGTTCATTGGAAGAAAAAAAAAAAAAGAGGGAGGAGAAAACATTTATGTACAAGCTAATACTTTTCGCTAGAGCCTGCACAATATAGGCACAGACCCACTACAGGACACTGGAAGGCCAACTTTACTTCTACTTGGCATTTTAGAAGTCTAATAGCACTCCTTCCGCAGCATTATCTCAGGTTAACCTGAGCCCATAGAGATACATTAAATGAGTATGTGCTGTGAGCATACTGGGTCCTATATCACAAGCCTACTGGGATTCTAAGAACACAGAAATAACATTTATGTTTTTGGTTAAATAAAGTCAGTGCAGCATCACTTCCTTAGCCTCCCTCTGTTTAGCTGATGTCTCAGAATTAAATCCCTTATCTTTTCCTGGGAATTCCCATATGGACCCTGACAATCTTCCTATCCAAGGGACTGAGAGAGTGAAACACTTGCTAGTATTGCTGTCCTGGGCTTGTGCAGAGGCATTTCCCTCAGGGGGATCCAGGATTACATCCAGAAAATACCATTCCTCCTCTCCTACTTTTTGGGAAAGAGAGGGGTATTGGGGCTTGGGTGGCTTACAGTGGGGCAGCTGCCAGTTGAAGGGAGTTGCTGGCCACATTACTTCTTTGTAAAAAAGGTAAGGATACACTCCTAAAAGAATATCTGTACAAAATAGAAGCTATATAGTTGAGAGGTTTTTCTGACAAGGTCCCTCTAGAAAGGCTATAGCTAAGGAAGGAGCCTTTTTCTTCTCCTGTAAAAGTTTTTCATCCTTGATGGTGCTAGAGTGGTGTTGTCTATCTACCTATGCTTCAGCAGGTCTGTCTAGGTCCTTACATACTGATTCCTGCTGTGGTTGGCCTTTCCAAAACCATGGTCTCTTGCATATCCCTCTGCCCAGCAAAGGGTGTTTAGGACTCCTGCTGGTCATAGTTAGTCCCTGGTGGATAGGAGTATCCCGTGCATCTTGGTCCTGTTCCAAATGCTAAGAACAACATGTCATACCTTGATGACATGTCAAAGCTTTTGAAAATACACACCATGCTTAGGAACAAGAGGACATTGTAGATGTAGGTCATTCTGCATGACCTGATAGGGTATACAAGAGAGGCAGGCGTTCTCTTTGAGGGTCGTTCTCAGAGGAAATCCCAGGATCACTCTGTGCAGGTAATATTTTTTGGTCAGGGAGAGGGAATGCTTTAGGAGCTGTGTGCCACCTGGCTGGTTCAGTGTCACTTCTGACATTTAGCTAATATACAAATATGATTCTTACTCTCATTTTTTTCCAGTTCTAAAGAAATGTTAAAATGTATAAAAGCCATCATGTTATCATCAGTTTTGATGATAGCATTAAACAGTGTATTAAGCCATTCCCTTCGGTGTACAATTCATACCTCTTAGCCTGGAGGTGCATTTCTTATTAAAATGTCTCAGATCCACATATTGTGAAATAATATCCACTGAATTTCCCCCTTTTTATTTATGTATTTAAAAGAAGTCAGCAAGGGATTTGGGGAAACAAATGAATTTACTGTCTGGTAATAATGTAACATCATAAAAGGTGCAGTGCTTATTATGAGAGTTATTTTCTAACAGATTTTTAGGCATTTCATTCAAATTGGCTTTGAAATGAACACTATTCCAGATGGACTAAAAGCTATCTGAATGTCCCTGGGGACAGTATGTTGAGTTGGAGATAAGGGGACAGTCGAGTTGGAGGGTGCTTTAGAAAAGATTGGACTGCAAGATTTCTTTTTGCTTCCAATCAAAACAGGCGAGATTTACATGACTAGTGGTTTTGATTGCCTCAATTTTAATGATTCAAAACTGAGTTTAAAAACTGATTGCGGAGGGTACTGATCAGTCTTTTCCTGAAACTCAGGTTCCTTTAAGGGTTCTCAGTGCAACTTCAGATATTGAGGTACCTAACACCAAACTGCACAAACCCATCAGTCTGGCTGAACAGCTGCAGTGTTCATGTGGAGAGGGTTTAAGTAATAGTCATCAGTTCTGTTGTCAAACAGGGAGGAACTGCAAGCCCCAGAGAACAAAAAGACAACGTGACGAATGGTCTGTGTTGGTGGATTTGCCAGAAGAGTTACATGCAGAGTTTCTATAAACAAGCTTATATCTCGTGCCAGCGCCGGGCACAGATAGCCACTTTGCTGTACTGGGGAAAAGTGCCTTTTTTCTTGGTGTAAATTGTATCTGTAACAGAGTTTTTCCTCAGAAGAGATGAGTCCTTCACAGAGGTAGACAGGAGGTGAATAATTCACCCAGGCACAGCCATACAGGGATGACTTCTTGTCTGGGCATTTCCATGCTCAGATTCCAGCAGTGCTCAAGGATCTCCCTGCTCGGGGCATCGTTGTGGATTCGCAGAGGTTGTTCCCTGAGTATATTTGCCCTGCACGATCTGGCCCTTAGCAGGCAGCGTGCAATATGGCAAATGGCTTAATACTTCTCCCCCCACCCCATTCTGTTTCCTTCTTTCATAAATCACTTCTTTTTAATCTAAAAGTTTAACAAAATACGACTTTTTGGCCTGTAAAGGTCTAGGATTCTAGGATGCAGGTGACAGCCTCCCCATCCTGTTATCTGTGCTCTCTTTCACTTGCTGTTCTTCTTCAGCGATGAAAATGTAATCAAAGTCACTGGGGCCCCAGTGGACCTCAACTTGTTGATGAGAACTGGATAAACTAGACAAATTCTGGTGGGAATGGAAGGCGCTTATGATGACTACCTGGCATTTTCTCTGCCCTTTTTTATATACTTGTCGCTGTATTTTCCCACATCAATCTCATAAAACATTCTTTTGCTCATGCTTGAAATATTGATATTATCCTACAGCAAAGATAAAAGCACATCACAGAGCAATATGACTCGGTGATAGAATTATCTGCAATCCACAGAAATCTCTACTGATGTTTAGGGCTGGCATGGTATTAAACACATTACTTTTGCTGACAGGCATTTTCATTTCCTTGCATCACGCAGGTGAGGGAATTTGAAGAAAATCTAGTTTCCAGTTCTAGATTTGTTCAATAAAAAATGTAAAACAGAAATGGCGGTGGGTCTGGTAGCATCTCTTTAAATCAAAAGGAACTCACTAAAGTATAAGTAAGTTTCAGAGAACACTATGTGGTTTTATGTGTATATTTGTGTGTTTATATGTCTGTTTTTACAAATCTATTTATCTATGCATAAGTATTTATATAAACCCTAAAACTGTTCCATATTTAACAAATCTGAAGTCTGGGGACAACCCAAAATCAAGCAGTTGAAAATTAGCGTCAGTGAGCCTTGTGCTCCTTTGGTACGGGCTTTAAGATGCTATCTTTGGTAACATCTTTACTCATTATTTCCCCCCCCCATGACTTCCTCCCCTTGCTGTGCACAGAAACAAAAGAGCTTCTGGCATAAATTGGGGATCTGCTCTCAAAATGACTACCCTGTGCATAGAATGCCCTCTTCAATTTTACTGAAGCGGGACGTGTAGTCAATGGTGCGGGGGATTCTCCCAAGGGAGGGAGCCCTCTTGAGCAAAGCACTGATTAAGGGGCATCTTGTTCTGTCTATCCCACTTTTTTCTCCAGGGTCACAGCACGATGCAGGGTAAGTTACTAAAATCAATTTGTTGTTATCCCTGAGTTATATGTTCCTTGTGTTCCTGTCCCCAACTTGAGATGGTATAGCTTGGATGGAAACAATATTGAGCCCTGAAAACAGCAATCAAGTCAGCACTACGTGTGCTTCAATTGTTTAAGGTGCCGTAAGGTGCTAAGCACTCTATGTAATCAGAATTTGCTATCTGAAATTGCACGTTCAATACTAGTGGGCATTTTGACTTAATTCCCCTGTTCCCAAGCTCTACATTTGTAAAATGAGCCTATCACCTCAGAAAGGTGTTGTCCAAGGTAATTAGTTTTTGCAAAACAGTCCAGTGCTCTGCTGAGTGACACCACAGAAAAGCCCATGTGGAAATAAATTACTGCTCACAGCAGGATTAGTATAGCATGCAGGAGAAGGGGCCACAAATGGAGCAATGGAGATAAAAGGTAGCATCAAGGAACGGCACCTTCAACAGGCATTATTCTTCTGTGCACGGGATGAAGGAGAGGTCATGTCAAAAAGAGTAGTGTGTGATTGTGTAATGAGAGGATGTATCAAAACATACACATCTGAAAACTGGGGACTGCTTTTATGCTGTATTTGTGCAGGAATTTATGCCTAGAAATCAACAATAGGAAAAAATAAGAGCAGTTGCTGGTGGTAGGATGAGAGAGAATCCGATCTAATGGCTGAGGCCTGGGGCAGGGACTGCTCCACCCCAACAGTCTGTTCTGTCCCTCACTGCCTCAGCTCTGCTCTCTCTAAATTGGAGATAATTAATACTCGGTGGCACTAAATTCCTTTGGAATAATTTGATACCATACATTTTACAAATATAATCTGTTCCTGTGTAGTACACAATTTATTTGTGGAGTTGCGGGTTTTGGAACAGTGTTTTTCAATGTGTTCTGGTTTCAGCTGGGACAATTAATTTTCTTTCTAGTAGCTGCTGTGTTTTGGGTTTACTATGAGAGAAATGCTGATGAAACGTATTGGTTTAGTTGTCACAAGTGATGTTTACATTATTCAAGGAGCTTTTCAGCTTCCCACGGAAGCTGAGAGGGAGCACAGACAGGAGAAGCTGGCCAAAGGGATATTCCATACCATACACATCATGCTCAATATATGAATGGGGACTGGCAGGGGGGCAGAAATCCACAATACTGCTCGGGACAGACTGAGCAACCGATCATCGGGTGGTGACTTGTATCACTTTATTTTGTATATCCTTTTACTATTGCTTTTATTTTTCTCTCCCATTACTGTTCTGTTAAATTTATTTCAACCCACAGGGTTTTGTCCTCCCTCTCCTGCTTTTCTCCCTCTTCTCCTTAGGGTGGGGAGGATGCTGTGATGTGTGTGAGTGAGCAGCTGCCCAGTCCTAGTTGCTGGCTGCATTTAAACCACAACAGTATGTTTTCAGGGTTATGCATTCATTGTTAAATAAAACTGAAGTGTTCTGCTGACGTGTTGAATAGACTCAGAGCTGATCACAGCATGCTGGGGATTTCAGCTGCTTGGTTTTGGGAGATCAGGTCTTCTGCAGCCTCAAAAGCAGTAGCTTTGGAGCAGGAGACTCTGGGGTTTCTTCTTCCTACTGCTAGATAGTTAGGTATTCTGCCTGAATTTGGCATAAATTATTAACCAGCAAGCCCTATGTTTTCTGTAACTGATGAGGGATTTATGAAACTGTTGAAAACTTAGTTGAATATAACCAAATATTTGTTTATGCCAGTATTTGTGACTGCATTGAAATTTGTTAATAGGCCAAATTAGCACGAACACAGAAAATGAGAGGTCAGTGGTACTACATAATCTTGTTAGGCGGTTTCCTCAGGAAAAGCAGAGGTTTACCTGAATGTCTGGCACAGCTGACACCAAAAAAATGTGCTGATCCTTAACCTTCGCTAGCAGCATGCCTTGCCATTGCCAGCAAGCCATGGATTGTATTTAGCACGTGACTTACTGTAAATCCATACCCCTTGCTTGAGGACATCATGGAGGTGAACTGTATGTGGGCTGCTGGGATCACACTGGCAAGGGGTTCTTGTAGCTGCTTTTACAAGCGTTGCTGAGGTTAAACTATGTAGGTTTTGTCATTTAGTCTTTCTTGCTGTATGTGACCTCACGTTTTCTCTCAGATCTAAGCCTTGACAGAAAAAAACCCCAACACTTCCCTCTCATCAAAAGGTCAAGCATATTTGATCTGGTTAATTCCTAGAAGGTGAGAAAATAAGTATAATTTTACAGAGCCTCTTTTAGAGCAGAAGTACCAGGAGAAGGACTTCTGTCGCCATTTCCAGCTTGTCTGGAACCTACTGTCTTTTGATATTGAGAGGAGAAGCAGTTATTTTTCTCAAGAAGCACTGAACCAATATGAAAGCTTTTAATCCTATCCAGAAGGAACAAGCCAGGTTATCTCCTGCCATCCCTTTGAACGTGCCAACCACAGGTCTAATATATGGATAGGTAAACTCCACAGATAAATGCACCCTACAAGCAGAGGTTGATCCTGTGCAGTGGAGTTACATTACCTTCTACGTTACTGCTGGTTCTAAGTAGTATTCAGGTCAGTGCTCTTTAAGCATGTGTTGTTGTTTTTTTGTGTGGCAATTTATATTGTGTGCCGGATTCCAGAGGACAGCATTGGGGGATCATATGGCTGTAGGTTGTGCAAAGCCTCTGTGTACATCCATCATTTTCAAGGCAACAGGAAAGCTTATTCTTTTTGCCAGGCTTCAGCTGTGGGAGCTTGGATGTGCCTCCCCCTCGGAGCTCCTCTTGGGCTGTTGCACAGGGAATAGTCAGCAGTCAGGGCATCCGTTCTGCAGCTGCCTGGCAGAGCACCAAACTTGCAAGAAGGCACAAGAGAAGGCCATAACCCTGTTTAAAACTAGTCAGGCTCATCAGCAGACTGTGGTATTGCAGAAGAGGAGAGGTAATACGGCTGCATAGTTCATCCTTATGCAAATAAGGTGCCAGCCAGAAATAGTGAAAAGGGACTATTTCCTGAAATTGAGGAATACTGCAAGCAGCAAGGTAAAGAGATGGTATGATGTGTGTGCTACTCTGGCTCCTTATCCTGTTGTAGCCCATGAAACAGGGAGACAAGGAAGGAAGAAAGAAAAAGGAAGGAGGTGGGTGATCACAGGAAAGAGGAGACAGAGGAAAGGAATCAGATTCCTGGGGGGCGATTAGTTTTAGGAAAGCTCAGGCAGTGCAAGGGAGAGCACTGCTGCCTACCCAAGTTTTACCTAGATGAGAAGGCTAGTAACTAGCAGTGGGGCCACGATTCTACTTGAGCTTTTCATTTTCTCACTCCAAAGGCAAATAAATGCATATTTAAATGATTGTGGCAGTTAAACACAGCTCCAGTGAAGTAGCATTCTGTTACATTTGCCTAGCAAACACCTGGATGTGCCTCTGCAGAACAGAGATTTTGAAATGTTCACTGATCAAAAATTCTGGTTGTTTTTTTAAATGTGAGATTTGTTTTTGTTGCTAGTGCATAATTTAAGTTTTGGACCACTGGTGTCTGATGCGTATCTTAAAATCTGAGCTCCTGCAGGCACATGGTATGTCATTGTATCTACTCATTTATTTTTGCTGAAAGTAAATTTTCTAGCTATTACAGATGAAAGAATGAGAACAGTTTCTTTCTCCCCTTCCCCAAATACAAAAGGGAAAGGCAAATGCTACTATGTTAAAAAATAAAAGATAACCCTTTTTTGCACTGGAGGCACCAGTTCCCAGATTTGGACATCAGAGGCTGGTAGTTTTACTCATCTGAGCTTCTGAATTGCAGGCTGTGGCAGATGGTGAAAAAGGAAAATGACCTTTGTGAAACTTCATTTTTCCAGCGTGGAAGGTCTCTCTTGAGTTGGATGTTGGGAGAAGCCCGATAATGGAGCAGGTTGCAGTGGAATCATACGCAGGAGTTGTTTGCAGAGGGTTCTTTTGCGGTGAACCTGAGATTCCCCTACTCCTCCTCTGCAGTGCCAGCTCTCCTAAATTCAGTGGCTGACTCTGCTCTTACAGGTTAAGTTGCAGCATTCTTGTAGATTCTATACGTTGCCTGTGTTCTTGTAGATTATATGATGACTTGAAGAATAAGTTTTGTCTGATTAAATACCATCCCATTTTGGGACCACACATCTAACTTGACAGTGGTGCATGATACTGTAATGCATTAACACAGTTCTGCTCCTACTGCTGCGGAATAACACCAGTTTTGCAGCATGTTTTCTTGAACAGACCGTAGGAAGTGATAATTTCTTTGAGCCCTGTACTGCAGAGCAAAATGGGATGCTTCTCCTGACATCTTTCTGGTAGGATCAGAAAAGCAATCTATAGTCCAGTGCTTTTTTTTTTTTTCCTTTTTTGGTTTGGTTTTTTTTTTTTTTTTTTTAAAACTGAGTGCAGCAGGGAATGAGCCAGACTAAGGAGATAGGAATGACCTTTGGGATGATGAAAGGACCATGGTTGGTTGTACTAAAAGGGAAGGAGCTGATTCATTGAGGCCACTAAGTGGAGTTGGACTCTGCACTACTCCTTAATTCTCTGGTTTGTAGCCTACCCAGTGCTGCCTGCCCTCATCTGTTACCACACAGCTCCCATAACGATGTAACACACCACCCATCTTTCTCAGCATGGCATATCTACAAGAGGCATGTCTATATAAGCAGCGGTGGGGAAGCTTGAGCTGTTCCCACTCACCCCTTTATAAATGAAATTCTCCCAGCTGCACTGCCTGCAGCTGGGCTGATGTTTTGCTGAGACCTCGGCACTGCCTTTCCTGTGACAGTGTTGCAGTCCCCGGGGTCACAGCTCTTGAGAATCAGTCACTGTCTTCAGGCTCACGCTAACAGAAAAAGAACCAAAGCAGTCAATATGCTTCAAATGCATTAAAAAAAAAAAAAAAAAATAGAGGGGGCCTGTCTGTTCTATCACAGAAAGTCCCCTTAGATTTGCTCATGCTGTAAGATGGAGGGGTTTGGGGGTAGGACAGCTCTACAGAGGAACCTGGACAGGTTGGATCAATGGGTCAAGGCCAATGGGATGAGGTTTAATAGGGCCAAGTGCTGGGTCCTGCATTTCTGTCACAACAACCCCGGGCAACGTTACAGGCTCAGGGAAGAGTGGCTGGAGAGCTGCCCAGAAGAAAAGGACCTGGGGGTATTGGTGGACAGCTGGTTTAACATGAACCAGCCGTGTGCCCAGGTGGCCAAGAAGGCCAACAGCATCCTGGCCTGTATCAGGAATAGCGTGGCCAGCAGGAGTAGGGAAGTGATGGTGCCTCTGTACTCGGCACTGGTGAGGCCTCACCTTGAGTGCTGTGTTCAGTTCTGGACCTCTCACTACAAGAAGGACATTGAAGTGCTGGAGCATGTCTAGAGGAGAGCCACCAAGCTGGTGAGGGGTCTAGAGAACAAGTCATATGAGGAGAGGCTGAGGGAACTGGGCATGTTTCATTTGGAGGAGACTGAGGAGAGACCTCATTGCCCTCTACAGCTGCCTGAGAGGAGATTGTAGAGAGGTGGGTTGTTGGCCTCTTCTCCCAAGTGGACAATGACAGGACCAGAAGAAATGGTCTGAAGTTGCAGCAGGGAAGGTTTAGATTAGATATTAGGAAGAATTAGTTCACCGAGAGGGTGGTCAGGCACTGGATCAGCCTGCCCAGGGAGATGGTGGAGTCACCATCCCTGGAGGTATTATGAAATGTGTAGATGTGGCACTTCAGGGCATGCTGTAGTGCCTGAGATTGTTGGGATGAGTGATTTATTTTGTGGGGTTGGGTTTTTTTGTTTGTTTTGGCTGGGTTTTTTTGGGTTTGGCTTTTTGGAGGGGTTTCTTTTTGGCATGCGTATGGTTGGACTTGATCTCAGAGGTCCCTTCCAACCACGACGATTCTGTTTTCAGCTGTGTCTTTACCTACATGTTTACCCTTCCTCTTGGCTTCCCTGAGCAAAGTCGTACCCTGCACTATGGTGAGTGCTTCTGCAGCAGAACTCCAGGAGCTTTACTGTGAGTCATTGGAGTTGGCTGGCCTCAGGAATGGTGAAGGGCAGTGGCCTGAGAGATTGTGCCTTTTTTAATTAAAAAAGAGGAAGAAGAAAATAAAAAAAAGAGCAATCCATTTTAGATACGGGAGAGAAAAACATTTGGAAAGCTTTTCACTTAACAAGGCTCTTCTGTGACATTTAGATGCATTTATACAAGTTAAAAAGGAATTTGGCACCTTCCCATCTCACTCAGCAGGCTTAGAAGAGAAAAAGCAAATAAAAAGACAAGATTACTTGATATGTTGCTTTGTTTTGTTCGCATGAAGTGTTGTGCCCGTTGATGTTGCCTGAGTACTATTAGAGCCCACAAAGGGCCTTGACAGAGGAGTCATATTAAGACAGGTCCAGGGCTCACTTTCTAATGAGGAAAGATAATTATCGTGCCAATCTGTGATAGTTTTTTACTAGGCACGTTTAATTTGAGGGAAGATAGGAGCATCTCCTAATACAGAGTTGAGAGCAGGGCCAGCAGGTGTAACAGAGTAATCACCCTGAAGGATTTGTTCATTATTTCTCAAAAGATAGAGGGGAAAGTCTTCATGTCACCATCTCTCTGTCTCCGCTGCTCTTGAGTTCAACTTGTGAAGTCTGACCTTGGTGGCCCCACCTCTCCAAGCACCTTTAGATCCCATCAGAAATGCTCTTGACAAGCATTTATTACTGGGTTTGACAAACCGAGTTGGTTTCTCTTCCTTCCCCGGGTCTCTTTTCTGTCTGAAAAATCTAAGAGAAAATCTAAGGTGTGTTTCATGGGAACATGATGATACACATTGTGCTCTGAGGCATCTACTCCCTTGGCTGTAGAGCTGCGTGGGCATGGTTGTATGCTGGAATACATTTCTGTACATTATAAATTATCTCCATAGATGTGCATACTACCTATCTGGGTTCATATGCACAAATGTGCAAGTCTTTTCTTTGAAGACACACAGGTGCCCATCCCAGGAGAGTGTACAGATGAGCACATGCCCTGGGAGTTGTTTACTTTTATATACTTGAGTGCATTCATGTCTACAAATTTATGGCTTCTGATTGTAAGGGAACTCTTAAGACTACAGGACCAACTTTAATTCTGAGAATTTTCCTGAGAGTTATCTTGTGTCTCTTTCTTAGTTGCAACACAAATTCATGGAGCTTTTTTCACACTTCTTTGTAACACAGATTATCTCACTGATTCTGTTCAGCATTTAGTCCCACAGTCACACCAGAGGGGTTGGGAATAAGGGGCTCTGGCTAGTACTGTGTAAACTGAATTTCCCTGAGGGAAAAGGGCAAACAGGACTAGATTGTGAAATATAGCACCTTTAGGAAATTGTGTCTTTCCAGGTATTTGGATTCTCAAGCAACTTGGTCAGATACAGAAGCTTGGCAACAGCTCTAGCTAATGCTTAATGTGTTAATTTCAGTAAGATTTAATTTATTTTTTCTTTACTTTACAGTCAGTTCTTTTATAACTTCTCAGTGTTTTCTGTTTCCAACATGCTATCAGTTTCTGCAGTAGGGGTGCATATTGAACGTGAAGACAACTGGTGGGACAGTTGTGCTTTAGGAGCTGGGGAAGTGGGTTTTGCATGATAGCTGGATTGCTCCAAGATCAGTAATGGAAAAATTGGCAGGATTCCCTTGCTGGCTTCAGCTATCAGCTTTGGCAACTCTTTGCAGTGAATGGAAGGGTACAGACTTCATAAGGCTGTAGTTTTATGATACCTGCAGCTTATCACTGCATTGGTTTATATATGGTTCAAGATCTTGTCTTTGTATAATACTGGATCAAGACCAGTACCTAGATCTAGACCAAGACCAGTATCTTGATCCCGTAGTCCACTGAATAGGCAACTTTTCTTGCACTACAGCGAGGTCTAGGCATCAGGGAAGAGGAACACCCTGACCTCTTTTGATTCATTCACACTATCCCCTGCAACACAGATTTCTCTAAACATGGGATGAGGCACTAAAGTCACACTGTGGCTCTGAGGGGAGAAGGCTGTGAGTAAATCTTACTGATCCACATCCCAGTGTCCAGCTGCTGAAACAACTGTTAAAACAGGTGTGTCTGATTCTAGCTTTTGAAACAGCTGGGCAAAGTGTTGGCCGTGTTTCAGTATCTTTTGTTTAAAGAGAAGGCAGGTGGCATTCTCTGAACATGCTGCTATTGAATTAGAGACACCTATTAATATTGGTGAGTCAACTTAACTTAATTCTTTCAACCTGCTAACAAGAGCACTTTGGAAAGGACTGGAGAATGACAGCGTATCTTGAATAAACCAAAAGGGAAAGAGATTGCAGTGTGTGTGTTTTAGCAACAGCAATTTAATCAATTTAGGTGCATCTGTTCTACCCATCACTTTGCTGGCTGTTTGTATTTTTTTTTTTTGCCTGGGTGACTTGAGGCGTATATGTCCTAGTTGTGTTTTTTAAATGAAGGCATACTCCATTGAAGTAAAGATTACACATGCACATGAGTAGATAGATACGTGTGAAAGAGAACATTTAAAAGAGCCGGTAACACCCCTGCTTTGAGTGATTTTTGTTTTTTGTTGCAAAATCAAGCATTCATAATTGAGGCATGCTGAAAGTAAATGTAACATCTTCGCCTTTCTACATTCCGTTCTTTAATTATAAGATCATCTTATTTTGGACTCCTGATTTGTTTTTGAAGCAGAAACAACCATTAAGTGAAACAGGTTTGTATCGGTAGAAAATTCTATAGTCTGTGAAACCTCTGTTTTAGTTGTTAAGGTGTCTTTTGAATAATGAAGAAGAAGGAGGGGGTCTAGTTAGTAATTAAAGAACTTGAATGCCACCATGGGTGCCCGGGTTGTGTTCTTATCTCTGCAGCAGGGTTCTAGTGTGCTCTCTTCCTAAAAAAGTAGTGAGTATGTTATAGAAGTGAGTGCTGGACAGCAGAAGCAATGCATTATTATCAGTGTATACTTTTGTATTGGTCTGTTTGTGTCCTTAAGAACAACAGTTGTGAAAGCTGATCACTATACGTGGTGGACTGTGATCCCCAGCCTGTTAGAAANGTTTTAAAATCAGGCATTTTGTTCACATTCTTTAGCAGCATCTGATTGTGCTAAGGAGGGTATAAGTAGCATCTAGCTCCTCCAGATGCCAGCTATTTAGAGAAACAGACACCAGAAGTTCTGTGGACAACAAATGACTGAATCCCACGCAGGATGCTCTTCTTGGCAAGAGAAGAAATGGGAGTGAGTGGGTGAGCCTGTGTGTGCGTTCCTGTGCAGGATGGGATGGGCAATTACAAAAATGGGAGATAGAGAGAGAGAAAAATGAAGATGGATGGAGGTAAAAATACCTGCTAAATACCAGCTGTCCTACCTGGAAAGTGTGGGATTGTTGCCTGGGGTAGTCTCAGTGCTTTGTCTAGTCTGATTTTAACCCTATACTTTTTTTTTTTTATCATGACTTATGTAACCTAAGCTATGGTAAGCTCTGTATAAACATCTGCTTATGTGTTATATTCAGCCTATAACTAGCGACCTAAGAAAACCAGATAATGAGAGCGATTTGTTGCAATACAGCTTGCTGTGAAAAAGCAAAACAAAACTATTTGACTGTCCCCTGTTGAAAGCAGAAGCTTTTAAGGGATGTATTTCTTTACATGAAAATTGTACTAACAAGTTGTTTAAAGCTCAGCTTTTTTCTTTTTTTTTTTTTTCTGTTTTTTTTCTGGGGATAGATCAGAACCTCATAGAACCCACAAATATCCAGATGGCCTGGGGACTCCCCTTAGATGCCACCTATTTCCCCAACAGACGCTGGAAATAAGCTATCATACTAGTTTTCAAATTTACTTTTGCATTATATTTTCCTGCTACCTCAAACTGCATTAGATAATTTATTTCTCTTTCCCATGCAATTTTTGTTCAGTGGTTGGCTTTGACAGCAAACCGATGCCTGTGGGTAGGGAAGAGAGGCGATCTCCCTGCCTTTGTATTCCAGCCGGTCTGGGTCCTGTTGCCAGCACTAGATGGAATCTCGCATTTCCAGTGGAGAGTAATGCTTGATCAAAGTGGCACGGAATTATTCACCTTTGAAGGTTTCCTTCTGGTGCTGCTATTTCTGTCACCCTTTAACTAAAACGTGTTTCATTACCATATACAGATCTAAGGCTCGGAATTACCCATCTCTCACACTTTAGCTCTGCTACTCCTTTTACAAAAGGTTTCTTGCAATACAACCCATAGTGAGAAGTGGACATCCTGCAGCCTCAACTGTCACACCACTTGAGGCCATACTGTACTAATGTGGAAATACAGTGTTATTTTAGTCTGGTTTTCTAAGGAAATGATGCTTGGGCAGTCACTTTATCTGGCCATCACCCCTTTGGTTGCCTGACCAGCAACCACCACATTTGACAGGAGTGTTGGAGACCCAGAGATTTCTGACAGAACTTGTTCCTCATCCCTGCTGAGGCATAAAGACTGGTCCACCAGCTGGTAGGCTTGCAGCTCTGAACCTGCCACATCACAGGCTGCCTTTTCCTTGGCCAAAGCAAGACATGAGGAGGGAAGGAAATGAAAGGTGTTACAGGGGGATAAGGGAGTATGACAAAAAATCTGAGCACATCAGAAGAGAAGGTGTGAGAGAACGTGGGGGGGAACTGAGGGTGATGTGGTGATGGTATTATGGTGAATATAGAGGGGGGATGTGACAAAGGCTAAACATGAAGCCTCGTTTCCTACTAATGTATTGCTGTAGTTCTGCTGCTTATAGAACAACGTGTTTTCAGGTAGCCAGGAATATCAGATGCCCTCTTTTTATCTGCCTGCTGGTACATTTCTGATGATTACATTGAGTGCAGGGGCTGGCAGTGGGTAAGAAAAGGTGTTACACAGAGCACCTGTATATCTGCTTATTTCGTTGATCACGTACTACTTTCTGCCTCTTTGGGGGATTTTTAGTAACTTGGGCTGTCACAGAATAGCTACCTTCTGATTTCTGTGCAGGAGGAGATCAGAATGCAGAGATAAAGAAAGCAACAAAATGATTCAGAGTTAGTCATCCTGAAGACCACTTGGATTTCTTTCATCCTCACAGTACCCACCAAACTTCTGCCAGTACCCTGGAGGAGTCAGTGACAGGCTGTGTGTTGCCATCCTGAGTGCTCACTTGTGGTGGCTTATAAAAAGGGGAGGGGAGTGATGCGCAGCATCTAAAAACTATGCAGACCTATTTAGAACTAAGAGGGAGATGACTTAAGGAAGGAAGTGGTCCGAGGTGCAGATGGCGTTTGTGTGACCAACCATAAGTTCGGAAGGGAAAAAACTAAGTGTGATTTTTTCAAATATGTTCCCACTGTGGGTTATTGCAGGCATTTCCCTATTTTCCCCTTTTCTGACTTCTTTAGTTGTCCCTAACTGATAGTCAGAGGAACAGATAAAGAGGCTACAGAGGAGAGAGAAGCAGCAATATACGTGTGTGCACATGTGTTTGTATGCATCTGACTACTTTAAATGTACTCCCTGCATCCCTGTTGTTACCTTTTCCCTTGGCACTTTACAATAAATAGCTGGAATTTTTTGTCTGTCCCCTCCAATAAATCCAACACATCCGGGTCAGGCATAGTTTATGCCTTGTCTGTTATATACAGCCTGTCACTGATGGAGTGTGTTGTTCTTTCCCCTTCTTTGTTTCTAATTCCCAATTTTCACAGCTGCTGGGTGCTTAAAGCCCATATACTCCTGATGTCTGCACTTGCTCTGATGTTAGCATTTGTGCCTCCGGAGGGATTTTATTGCTGCTGGGTGCCTCCCCCTACAAAAAATCCCTCTTATTTTCCTCAGAGACAAGAGTACTGGGTAGAGGGAAGTGTTCAGTTTGAGGAAGCAGGCTTTTGGCATCCACGTGACTAGCACAAACACTCTTTGAGTTACAGGCAGGATAGAGGATTTGACAAGACAAGGAAGCTGCTGGTGTCTCAGGAGACCTGCAACAACAGAAGAGCTTGTGCAGGTGGAGTTTGAGCCCCTGGAGAATGACAGGAAAGTGAGGTGCGTCACGAGGAGAAGAGTTGGTTTAAAAGCATTTTATGCTCCTTACATTTACTCTCATTATTGTGCTTTTGTTGAACTACCCTGCAAGAGACCAAGTGTCCCAGTAAGCCCTCTGATCAGTTGCCACAAATGGACCTGGAGTGTATTTTGTTTCCTTCTGTTTGATTTGTTTGTGTGGGTGTGTTGCGTGCCTTGAAGCCAGGGTCTGTCCTCAGACATATTAAATGTATCAGCAGGGAACAGGTAGTTGATGCTGTACCACTACCCATCCCATTGTATTGCTACAGTAACCATAGCTGCATTTTCTGAAAGTTGCAAAACCTTCTAAAAATCTCAGTGAAAAAGGCCTAGGAACCTGTAGTCCAGAATTTAGCCATATTCTCCATGTTATAGAATATAAAACTGGAAGTAGCTGGAACAGGGTGCTAATATGAGTCCTCCCTCTATGCAAGAGGGACAAATTTCTTACAAGTAATGTAAACAGCACTGTCACCAATGAGATACGCGAAATAATTTTTCTTCTATAGGTAGTGCTCATGAGATTTCATCTGAAGGACTGCATCCAGGCTGGGGCATTACACTTCAAGAAAAACATATATATTTGGAAAAAGTCTCTAGGAAACCAGTAATAACAAGCACAGTCTAAACCCCACAGATCTCTAAGGGACAATAAAACAAAAGTCCTTGGCTAGGGAGGAGGGACATAGCAAAAATCTTTAAATATGTAAAAGATATCTGTAAAGAGGAAGGAAATGATCTTTATTCTATGATAGGGCATGAAATAACAGACCTCAGTATTGCAACTGAAAATGTGCGTGTTTGTGTGTGTGTGTATGTATATGTGTGTTAGGGAATTACAGATTGCTAGGAAGGGAATGTTGAAAAGACTGATAAACCAGGCTAGTCTTGAACTTTAAAACGAAACTTTACTGAACTCATTAATTAGCAACACACTTCATGCTAATGGTTCATTCTCTACCATTATCATTAATTATTACTTTACATGCAAAACTGTTAGTCTTTAAAATTTATCCCCTAAATTAACTGTTGCTATACATTACCATAGAGCTAATTCCTCTTTAGTTAGCACTGACAGCTACTGTCCTGGATGGTCTCAGTTGCAGAAGGAGAAGAGAAGGATGCAAGAAGTTGGAAGTGACGTTGGCTTGTTGTCTTCTGTATCCAATTTCCCTTTCATACCTGATGTTCTCATGCTGCTTTCACTTTTCCAAAAATGAGAACTTCAATTGCTAACAGTGTGCTTCTCGTTCTTTTTTCCCAGTCGTGTTTCTTGTGTATTCAGCAGGATGCGCTGTCTGTTCCCATTCCTTAGGCTTTTCTTGTCCTTTGTTGCAACTTTTTGTTACTTGAATGCCTCCTATATCCAACTAGCCACTTGTTTGCCCATTTGATGGTCATGTTGCTCCCATACTTAGTGAATATACCATCATGGTGTTGCAATCTATTATATGCTGCTGTCAGTTACAACATTTAGTATGTTTGTATCTAGGCAGAAGGAAAGCTAATATTAGTTATATCCTGATTAATGCATTGGTAATTTATAGGTGTCACACGCCACTTCTTTGACTACAGCAGATTTGTGAAAAGAAAAAAAAGAATTTAGTTGATAAAGTTGAGCACTGTTATATATTTCTTCAAAATGCATTGATTCTTTGTCATTGCAAGTTAGCCAACATCGCCAACAATACTGTAGGTAAGGTTTCTTCTGCCTTGGTGCAGAGAGATGGACTTAGGTAGCCTCTTGGAGTTCCTGGTATGAACCTAGTTACTTGGAGGGAAAAAAATTCATTTCTACTGTGGGTGAGAGCAACTGGACTGTTGACAATTTACCATCCTGTGCAGGTTGTGTAGTACAGGTACCGCAAGCAAAAATAGCTGTTTCCTTTGGGTGAGGAGAAAGAGATCTAACAGTCTTGCTGTGTGTTATGCCTTAGCCAGTAAGCTGGTCTGTGACAGGCTGTGCAGCATGGGCTCTTTCAGGGTTAAAAGCAGAAGAATTGTTCCCCACAGTGTCTTCTTTTGGTCTTCCAATTTTTTAGCTTTGGCTGCTCTGACCTTCTTTTTCTCTTCTCCTTCTGCGCACTGACAAGGTATACATCTTAGGAAATTACACCTACCAGCAGCTCCCACATGAGCAGGCTTGGCCCCAGGAGACGTTTCACTCTTTGTTTGGCTGGCAGTGAGACACTTGTGTCATTTCCCCCTACATCTTTCTTTGCTTTTCTTTTAATTCTTTTTTTTTTCTTTTTTGGTGGTCGGGAAACTATAGCAAACACCAGTCACCTGGCAGTTATTGCTGTGAGATGAACAGGTGATTACAGCAAAAGCCAGGCAAGATGATAGGTGAGAGAGAGAAGAGAAGCAGAGGGGAGCCTGTGCACAGTGCCTATTAGAGAGCTCGCTTTTCATTAGCACAGAAGCCAGTTTAAAGGAGCAAAAGCAACAGTTTTTCCAGCTTTCTCCTTTTTGTGTCAGACGATTTCTTTGAGTGCAAAAGGAAAATAAAAGTCTCCTTTCAGCTCTCATGGGTAAAAATTTAAAATAGTTCCATATTTATCACAGCGGATATTTTAACTCCGTCTATTCCCTGTCTCTTTCTACTTCAGCTTTTCAGGTACTATTTAAGTTTTAGAACTGAGAGCAAAAATAATTTGCTGGTTCTTTTCTTTCACACGAAGACTTCACGACATAAATGTTAGTTCTGCAATGCTTATATTTAGCACTGGTGTGTAAGATGCTGGACTGGCAGATCTCAGCGATCTAAATCTAGAGCTACAGAATACATACAGCCAAGATGACAGCAGGTCACACGTCCTCTGTGATCTGCTGGGGTGCCTGATCTCTTGCTGCCATGAGAGTCACTAAATGCGAGGGATTGCAGCAGTGTGTTATCGCAGGCGAGGCTCTCACCTAGGCAAGAAACAGGCTGCTCCCCTTCACGTTAGGTTTGCCAACACTGGTTCCAACTATAGGGAGAGCAAGGTATGTTTTTCTTTCCATAAACAAAGCAGCTACTTGCATCCATAGTATCAGTTGCTAGGAGTTAGGCTAAAAATTAATTTGGCTTGACATAAAATCAGACTGATTGCAGAGTTGGCTAGAAAGTTGTCTACCTATAAGGAGGCTGTTACAAATGATTGAAATTAGTTCTCAGCACATGTTACAGTCACTACCGTTTTATTCTGCTGTCCTAGGTAGCGGAGGTACTGATCAGTGAATTCTGTATCAGGAATGTCAGAAAATTAAACCATCAGGCTCCTTGCTTTCATTGGTGATTCATAACTACCTAAGGTCAAGCAGTAGGCAACCTTGATTTCTTCAAACCTGGCCAGTCTTCTGGTTTCTGTTAATCTTTCTGAGGAGGAACAAACCTTTGATAAAAAGTCATGTTGCCTGAAATGATACAAGAAGTAGAAGCAGGTTCTGTTTCTCTGCCTGACAAGATATGAGCAGCTGCCATTAAGCCCAGCTTCTG
The DNA here is from genome assembly GCA_013400375.1 of Thinocorus orbignyianus. Taxonomy (NCBI): domain Eukaryota; kingdom Metazoa; phylum Chordata; class Aves; order Ciconiiformes; family Thinocoridae; genus Thinocorus; species Thinocorus orbignyianus. The sequence goes on along the minus strand of VXBW01008054.1, from coordinate 1,846,055 downwards.
TGGAGGATAAAAGGGGTAGGTGCAGCTCCAGCCCTTCTGGAGCAAAGAGCTCTGCAGCCACAAAAGATCAGTTTTCTCTTGTGAGGTGAAGTCTACCTGTGAGCACAGTGCTGATGGGCAGACCAGAGCTTACTTAGCCCACTTTGATAAAGTACCCCATAGGCAGGGATTAAAGTGCTTGTGACACAAAAGGGGAGATGGTGGGTACTTGAGTAACAGGAGCTCCTTGTGATGGTTGAAGTAACCCAAACCTAGACATCCTTCATTTAATGAAAAGCACATTTATAATTACTGATCTGGTAGAGGGTCCAAAGTGTGAGAAGGATCTTATCCTGATTTTTGAGGCATCTTTGGAAAAGAGGATGCTTGTAGGTTTTTGTGCAGGCCAGAGGGATCTCTGCGGCACATTTGGCAAAGATTAAAAGGAGACTTACAAGCTCAGGGCTGAAAGCAGTTGTCATCACTCCTGTGTGAAGCCACTATCGCAGTATCTATGCCTTTCCATTCTCTTAGGTTCACAGACTAGCAGACTTAAGCCAAAAGAAGTACTGTTTGCTCACAAAGCTGGTCCAACATATGTTGGCTCATGCCTTTCCAGCAAGTCTTTAAGCTCTCCAGGGAGGGGACTTTCTGCTTCTGTTAGTTTACATAGTGCTGAGTACACTGGATTGTCCTTTATACGTTATCTAGAAAACAGAGTTGATTATAACATGTTATTGTCGGTTTGCATTAGCAAATTCTGACATTGTCTCTTTCCCAATTATAACTGATTCATGCTTATCAAAACAAGATATATTGCTGTATCCATGTGTGTGTCCACACTTGTTCCTGCTCGTTTCCACTAGCATAGGACTGTAGGTATGAAATTTCAGAAAATAATAACCTGAACTTTGCAAAATTTCTGACCCTTAAATTAGACCCTTGACAGAATATAATTTGTGTCCCTCATCATCTGTCAAAGCTCCCAGCACTTATTCTTGCTTTTGGCTAACTTACTGCTAGCCCAGGCTAACTGGTTGTAATCAGCTTGCATTTCTCTTCTCACAAATGAACATCAAGGGTCAGATCTCCCTTCGCTGATGTCAGTCAACGGGCTCTGTTGAATTTACTCACCCTGACATAAACGAGAACAAAACTAGGCTCCAGAGCTTATGTATTAGTTGCTAGTGGCAAACTGCGGTCCCTTGGAGTTGAGCTGAAAAGAAAATTAGACCTGCACTATGTCACTGGTAACGTGTAAGGCATACGCCTCAACTGTTGCAGGTAACTGGACTTACTGGATGCACAGAAAGCCCTGAGAATAGATTGCTCCTTTTTTCAAAGGAAAATAAAACTGAGAACTGCAAAGACTGCAGTGGGTTGGTTGTAGGCAGAAAAAGTACCGCATAGCAGCAGCCGTGTGCATGGTCTTCAGCCCTGTCTTGGAGCAACCCTTCCTTTTCCCTCTGGATGAGCAGACACTGATAATTCTTTGGCACTGCTGGGTCTTACTCGCCTCTCGAGGCTGCCTGCAGAGAGGCGGTGATGACAAGGACAGTGAGGCATCAGGGACTAGTCTCAGAGGAGTTAATTCTGCTGGCAGTGCTGAGGAACTTACCAGCTTTTTGGTCACTGCTGTCTTCAGCAGTATTTGAAGTAGCTTGCTAAAGACAAAGGTGTCTATATGCCAGTCCTAAGCTCTCTACAGCGTGCAATCCCCTCTGGTTTATTTTATTTTATTTAAGACTCTATTTTAAGTTCATAAGCAGAACCTGTTCTCACTCTCCTTCTTGTTCTGGGGAAAAGCACATTAGAAATAAAGAAAAGAATGGGGCTGTTTTGAACCTGGAGAGAAACAGTTCAGTCTGGGAAAAGCTTTTGGGTGACAGGCTGTTCTAGCTGACCTTATTCTCTTAACCTTATTACATGGCGATTGTACCTCGTTAGCCTCTATGGGGTGGAGCCAGAGCTGTCACCTCTCTGGCAGTCACCCTGTATTGCTACAAGGTAATGGAGATTCCCCTCTGGATCTAGTTTTAGAGATCTGTGATTTGAGAGCAGAGCTGTCTTTTTCAGTTATGAGCGCAGCAAAGTAATTAACAGCCAAGATTTAATAGGAAATAGAGAGAGAGTTGTACTTGCTGACACAAATAAGGTAGAGTACAAACTTTTTCTGGGCTCGAAGCCAACTGGCTCTCTTTCTGGGATTCTTAAACTCAGAAACAATTGGTTTATTATTTCTCATTTCAGTGGAATATGGTGGCCCTCTGCTCTTTCAGTAAAAGAAACAGCCATGTAAGAAATAAGACTGCTTTTCTCATACCTGTAGGGACCAACTTATGATGGAAGCCATTATTCTTTAAGGCACCCATCTCAGTTCTGAAGACGCAAGGGCATTTAGGAAAGCCTGTGTTTACCCAGATGAACTAAACTAATAGAAAAATAACAGTGCCGCTTTTGAAGTAAATCTGCTGGGAATAATGTTGTTGAAACTTCACTTCTGACTATAAACTTCCCCTTGCCACCCGAGAGGGGAAACTGCATTTGAAATCTGCCCTCTTCCTGCAGTGGTGCTGCTAAATAAATGAGTCACCTGTGAATTACAGGGCAGTAAATACATCCGCCGACACCTAATAAAGTAAGGCAGAGTGAAGTTCCAGTACTTTATGGTGTCACCAGAACCCTATGATGTATTTATAGCCAGCTTCCCAGTTTTGCCTTTTTATTTATTTATTTTTATTTTTATGTTGTACTCCTGCAGCTTGGCTTTCTTGGCCTTTCTCCTTTTTGCCTAAGGGCAGTTTACCCAACGGTTTGCAGCAAAGGAAAGCTGGTAGGCAGGACTTAGACACGAAGATTCTCCAGTGCAGGGACAACACGCAGCAGCTCTCTGTGTTTCCTCTTCAGGGACTACCACGAATTTTCTGTCTCTGGCCGACGTTAAGGGCAATTTGAAGTGATGCTTGTATCCTTTCTATGTCCCCTGCACCTAAGCTGTGGGGAAGGGTTGGTGGCAGACTGAGTAGTGAAAGGATCAGTGATTTGTTTTGGAGCTTGGTAATTTATTGTTTGTTGAGGGCTCTGCTTCCTGCAGCAGCCCAAGAGGTGGCATCAACAGGGGCTCAAGTACGGCATTGCTGTGGTTGTGTCGCGGATACCTGGCTAGGGCTGAAATTTAATCAGAAGAGATTTCCTCTATTTTACAAATAAGCTATTCGGTGACGTGTATTTAATACACATCCTTCCCCCTCTCCCCTAAATCAAATTCCCTACGGTTTATCTATGCAATTATAAAGATTTCATGGTATTTTGTGGACTGGGTGAAAAAACTTCTGTGGTGAGGGATTCAAGGTGGATGCAGCAGCATCCTCATGGGTCAGCAGCCTTTCAAGAGTCATAGGCCAGGTTATATTCCCTCGCTTCTCCCAAGTACAGTTGGGAGCAGGGGACAGCTTCTTCTACAAGACAGGATCCTTCTGGGTATCCCACCTCATATATGGCAGCACCTCCAGTCTCCTCCACAAAACCCAGGGCCGGGAACAGTTGTCTTGCACAGATAAAACCACTGTTTGTGCCCCAGAGAACAAATCTGCCAGCCAGCAGGCACCTGCACCACAGCTTGCCCAGCCCTGCCTCCAGCTGTGTGCCCTGTTGTGAGGAAGGCTGATATTCACACTTCAAGGCTAACAAATGGCCACCAAATCAGTCAGATGTTTACACTAACAGCATGTATTTGTTAGGATGGAGAATCTCGGTGCCTGTTCTGTTTAGTTCCCATGTCTATCAGTCACTCACTGGCTCAATGCCTCTAAGCCTCTGTTTCCTTATCTGCAAAACGGCATAGTAATACTGAAAGCTGTTGAATGGCTTCATTAATAAAAGATTTTAAAGCACTCTGAGATTGTTAGGTGGCAGATGTTGGAGAAATTTGAAAGTAATATTCTTGCTTTCCAGCTTAACCATCCACAATCATTGATTAAACAAAACACTGAAGTATTTCTGGCTGCTCTAGCCCCTGCTTTAGATCACTTGAACTATAATATAAGTTACTAGAAAATAAATTATGAGCATATCAGGCTCGGCTAGAAGTACTAGGTGTGCAACTTGGGCTGATCATTACAAGTTACTGACGTGTTGTACCAAATCGAGATCAGTGACCGAAACCAGCACATCTCTGCATTAGGGAAATACTCCTGAAATGAGTCAAGCGGGTTTCTGAGGCGCATGTGAGCGCAGCTACAAACATGGGTCTCGAGGGGAAGACAGGGAAACTTACAGTCATAAACAATTTATTCGGGTTTGAATGAATAAATGAAGAAGAGGGAGTTGGTGTGGTGCGAGGCCAGTCCTGGGGCTGGCTGGCTCCTTTTCCGGAGGTCCTCATTGACTCCCTAAGTGATCTTGCATAAGTCGCTTCACCCTCGGTGCCTGGCTTCTCCCGTGTGGCTGGGGATTTTTGCCATGCAAATTGATAGGCGATAAATTACTGTGTAATGCTGGCGCGTTTATTTATTAATTTATGGACTGCAAACTCTGGCTGCAGTCCTCACCACCCATGGATAAAGTGCAAATATACCTATGTTTGGACTCTGTCTAGTGTTGCTGGAGCATTTAAAAGAGGTAAAAAAGGGTGGGGAAAAAGCATATAAAGGCAGTGTGGAGTTTTGCTGAGTGCACTCAGACCAGGTTCTCACTTTACTCTTGGGGTAGGATGGGGTGCCGCAGGGGAAGCTGTTAATTAAGCAGGTCCCTGGGGCATGGCAGAGGCCGGAGGATCGGCTGTTCCCCGTCCCCAGCTCCCCGCGGTTCCTCCGGCTCCACGCCCACCTCTGCACAGCAGAGCACGACTCTCACCGCTGCGTGAGCAGAGTCTCCCGCGGGCGGTGGGCATGTCCCGTCCCCGCAACCAAGGGATGGGGATAGTTTAGGGGGTCCGGGGCGGTGCTGGCTGCTGGCAGCGCTGCCTTCGCCACCGGCCACCCCTGGTGGTGCGCACAGAGCCCGGGACCCCTCGCCCGGGGCGGCCCCACGCATGTGTGAGACCCCACGGGCGCATGAATGGCGGGGGCGTGGCCTCCCCCCTTGGCCCCGCCCTCACCCCCCCCGCATTGAGCCAGCCAGTCCCTCTGCGGAGCCCTGCCGCCGCCCTCATTGGCTATCCGCGTCCGGGCTATTTGCATACGGCGCGCCCATTGGCGGAGGCGGCCGCCCCGGCTGTGCTTCACCTGCGCCGCCGAGTTGCCCGCACTTGGCGCGCCGGCCGCCAGCTTCCCGCCCCCGGCTCCGGCTCCGCGACCCGCTCCGCGCTGCTCCGCCCGGCCCTCCGCCTGCTCCTCCGCGCCCGACTGCCCGCCCGACTGGGAAAACCTGGCACTGTCCTGCCCGGCTCCGCGGGGTTAATCGTCTTGAGTCCTCGGTCGCCTGGATCCAGTGGAAGGAGGCTAACAGTCCGGCTCTCTTTCTCTGTGTGTGTGTGTGCGTGGTTTTTTTTGTGCGTGTGCCTGGTAGTTCTGCATTGCAACACTTGCTAGTGGAGAAGCAACAGAACTTCCCCCTCCCCGCCCCTGGAATTGGGATAACAAAACAAAACAAACAAACAAAAAAAAAAGAGAAATCAAAAATTTACCTGGGGTCTCTGGCTTTTTTTTTTTTTTTCCTCTTCTTTTTCGTTTTCAGTAGTTCCTCTCAGCTTAGTAGAGCCAGGGATTGCGGGCAGGGAAAGTCTTCAAGGACTCCGTGATCCCAGAGGAAGGAACCTGTGACAAGTGCAAGATCCAGGACCCTCTCGCTGACACGTGCGGCTTTCCTGCGCTCTCCTGGAGGCTCGGTCCGGCCGCGGGGTTCCTGGCACAGTAGATCCAGCTCTGGGAAACGGATCGTCTCGTTCTTCCGTGTGTGGCTACTAACCTTCCCACTTTCTTCCCCTTCCCTCCTAGCACACGCTCTCTCACACTGACACATCCTGTCTCTTTGCCTCTTGAACACACACGCACGCCCCAGAGCCTCGGAAGCGGCTCTCCTTTCTGCTAGCATGGGTCCCCTGGCATCATGAACCTTATCCTCTCTTCTTGGCTGGAATTCAGACTGCCTGTCTGTAGGTGCCCTGTGCCTTGACCATGCACCTGAGAATAGACCCCAGCATTTACCCGGGACGCCGCCCCGCCTGGACCCTGTGGATGTGCTCCCTCTTTTGGGGATGTATCGTCAGCTCTGTGTGGAGTTCCTCTAACGTGGCTTCTTCTGCCTCCTCTTCCTCGTCTGTATCTCAGGCTCAGTATGAGCATCACTTCCACGGCAGCAAGCACCACTCTGTGCCTATCTCTATCTACCGCTCCCCTGTCTCCCTCCGAGGAGGACACGGTGGGTTCCCACTCTTGTTTCTTTCTAACCTTTTTGCAGAGCAGCTGGAGCAGCAGAGGGAAGAGGGACGATGGCTGTGACTCCGGGGGGAGGGAGGGATTCGTCCCAGCCCCTCATATTTCCACCGTTAGCTCCCCTCCCCGTTAACCCTCCTTTCCTCCCCGAGCGGAGCCCGGGACTGGGGACGGGCCGCTTTCAGAGACAACTTCCCCGGCCGGTGTGGTCCAGCGGGACGGAGGGTGGCGGGGCCGGGGCCGAACACCTCGGGGAGGGCGGAGGGGTACCCTCTCCCATCCCGCTCGGGATGGGGATCCTCCAGGAGGGGATCGCTAACTCCCCGGCTCCCTGCTCTAAGCCTAGTCGGAGCGGCTGACGCGGTCCTTGCCGGCAGCGCATCTTCCCTCCTGGTCCTCCCGGGTGCCCGGCTGCGGGAGGACCGGCTGGGGGCTCGGTGGAGGCGGCCGCTGTGGCTTCTCCCGTGGTCCTGCCCTCTTGCTTCCTTGCTGTCTTCCTCGGTGAAGTTGTGGTGTGGCTCGGGGTGTACAAAGCAAACGGCCAGGTCTCCTTACCCCTGCTCTCAGATCCCTGCTCGGAGCCTGACAGTGGCTTCCCGGGAAGCCCAGGGGCAGGATGTAATAAGGAGTGGGTTTGATTTCCACTCCGGCAGCAAGGGAGAAAGGGAAGAGGGAGTCTGAGGGATGCTAAGGGAGAGGGGGGCACCTGCTAGTATCCTGCCCCTGAAATGCTGAGCAATGCTCAGCAGCTGGACCAGCACTGCCTCTGCCTGGCTCTCCCGAGTCTGCCCACCCTGAGAGGAGTTGGCCTAGGCTTGGCTGATGTGGTGGCTCACCCTTGTCTCCACTTGCACATCTCCCTGTGTCCGTTGGCTGCTTTCAGCCACATCAGCCAGGAAAGGCAGGCAACCCAGGGCCTGCAGAGCTGCAGGTCAGGATCAGGTCTAGCCAAAGTGTGACTCCTGCAACAGCTCTGCTCTGCTACCTTTTAGGTAAAGATAGTGACATACTGGAAAAGTGACTGAAATCTCTCTCGTTGTACCCAGGTCTGTCCTTTTTCCCTCCCAGCTTGCTTTTCCTTTAGCTATTCCTGTTGGAAACCCTGTGGGTTAGGGACTGGCTGATCCCTCATATCCTTCACTTTGGCACAGTAGGGACTATTCCACATGGTCTTTGAGTATGGCTGCAAATAGTAGGGCTCCTGCTGCTAATGATTAATAACCTATAACTAAGTTTCACACGAGTGGTGCTTGACAGATGGTCTTGATGGCTGGCATGGCATTGGTTCCCTTCCCGTGTGGGGCCTGAATGTGTTTCTCTTGCTTTTTTGGGTGGATGTGAACTTTGGGGCAGAACTGGGCGAAGTAGGCTGACAGGATGCTGCCACTCATGTCTGTAAAACTGGCCATACGCTCAACCTGTTTTACCCAGCACCATTTCGGTCCTGGGTAAAAGTCCTCACCTCTGCAGTGTGGTGCTGTTCCACAGCGCCCTGGGCTTCTCCCTCCCGCAACCTGCCCTGCAGTGCTCCCAGCCACCCTTTTTCCATGCCCTCCAGCAGCTCTGCCAAGGCACCTCCTGCTAGTGCATCCCTGCTCTGCTGGTGCTCAGTTGTGACCCGCAGCATCTGCCTCCTGGCTTTGTTCCTGAGTGCGTTCCCTCTCCAACGCGCTTCGGCTCAGACCTGCGATACTGAGCTCCTCCTATGACTCTGCCCGTGTACCTGTAGCCTTAATTGGAGGTCCATCCCTCGATATGCTGTTTGAACTCTTCAGACTGCTCTGCTGGCCACCCAAGCGCTTAGCCATGATGCTCCAGATTTCAGTATCCCTGTAACCCTGACACAGCCCTGCTGGCACATCCTCCTAGCGCCTACTGCAGCCATGTCATGCGGCATTTCAACCAACTGTCCCAGGGCTCTCCCCTCCCTTCCAACAAGTCCTCTCCCTCATTTCTGACACCGGTTCTTCTTCTTCTGGCCCTGCACAGACATGCTTTTCTAGCTGAGTGCTCCTATGATGGAAGGGGGTAGCAAAGTCTGGCTCATAGGTCACTTGTGAGGAAAGGAGACAAGGATGTAGCAAAATGTGATAGCAGTTAGCCTTGATGTAAAAGGCAGGCAGTAGTCTGAGGGAGAGTCCACATTCTGTTTCCTGGTCAAGAAATGATAGTTCTTTTCTCCTTGATGACTTTTCCATCTGCCCTGAAAGCCCAGCAAAGTCTCATTTAAGAGCCCTGAGCAAAAGCTGTTATCAACTTCAGTGAGAGGCAGGCGTTTTTCTGTGTCCTCATTGCAGTAAGGAATCAAGGGAAATGGAGAGCTCAGGCTGGTACATAAACCAGCATGAGATTTTTTTTTTTCCCCTTTCCTAATCATGCCATGTAGCAAAGCTGGCATGGAAACCCCCTTTGGCCATAAGTAAGCGTTGAGGGGGGGCAGAGAGAGATAGGAAAAAGAGACCACAGAGACAGCTGGTCTTGTAAACATACGCATGGTTTATTTTTGTGTTTTCTTTCACTGTTGCATGACAGAGGCCCTTGGAATTTGGATCCGTGACAGTGTTGAGGAGTCAGATCCCAGGGAGGCCACACGCTCCCTGTGTTTCCTGGGACTTTGATTTTTTATTTTTGCTAGGAGGAAATAAAAAAATCACTCTGACTCCTGCCCTATTCAGTGGCTACATTCATACTGGTTTTAGAAGGAATCAGGTCAGGACTGCAGCCACCATGCCATGGTGCCTCCCAGTCCAGCAGTGCTGACCGCTATGGCTCGGTTTTGTATCTAACTATAGTTTGCTTTTTTCTTAAACATCTCAGTAGATTTCAGCTTGTTTAAAGAAGCAGATTAGTGTCTAGATCAGGGGAAAGGTAAATGCCTTGCAAGCAGTGAACACTTGTCTGAAGTTTGTGTTCAGTGCTCCTTTAAAATAGGTGGAAAACCTTCTTGAGGTTTAACTTGTATAGGACCTGGCTCAGATGTGGCAGTTGTTACGGTGCTGGTGCTACAAGAGTTAATTCTGAAATCGCCAAGCGGGTGCTTTCCGGTAGTTGAGCTACAACCTGCAAATGTAAAACTTGGCACAGTGCATCCTCTCAAGGAGACAGTCCTTGTAACAGGTTTACCTCCCTGTCAGCAGGGGAGCAAGCCTAGCCTTGCTTGACCTCAGCAAGTCAGAAGAAGTGTTTTTTCCATGTGAGGACCTTCCTAGACTGGCAGAATCTTTCTCCCCAAACAATGGGAAGGGAAAGCTGTGATTCCCCTTTGTTTCACTAAGGGCTTGTGGGACAGAGCGAGGAAAAAATCCAACCATGGAACAAAGTTGGGGCTATGTTTCTTGAAAGTCTTCATGTGTTTCACTTTAGCTATTCAGCACCTAGCCAGGTCAGCTGCTTTACCAGAGCCTGCAGCAGTGGCTTCACAGCCCCTCTTTACCAGTCTTCATCGCCTCAGCTGATGAATAATGCATGCCTTCAGTTGACAGATAAAATGAAGAGATCTGTGTGTGTTTCATCTTGGTGATGAATTAATTAATTTGGTTTCTCCTTTTCTCCTCCAGCTGTTTTTACTCTGGCCCTCCTTAATGTGTGGGGAGCAGGGGTGCATAAAGGCGAGGTGCGATGATGCCTCATGAGGGTTCAGAGCGCTGCTGTGCGACACCAGCTCTGGGAGCAGGGACAGCTACGGGAGCAGCAGTGTGCCTGGGGGCATTTCTTCTTTGGTTTTCACTTTTTGGGGACTAGGCTAGGTTTGCTCAGGCTGTTGAGCAAGTCATAGCAAAAAGTGAAAGCTTGTCATGAGGGCTGGCAGTGAGCAGTCACCAGCTTTTGTAGGTGTAACTCTCAAGCCTCAGTTGGTTCTTAGAAGTCTTGTCATTTACATGAAACATTCCCATCTTTCATATATATATATTTTTAATTAGCAAATAAGAACAAATGCTTGAATAAATCAGCATAGTATTGCTATGAAATAGGCAGGTATTCTGCAAACCAGTGTCAAAGCTTGCCATGTACAGCTATGACAGCATACCCACTTTGTAATACACATCTCCAATTCCTTGCTGCTCCTCCAGTGTCATTTATTCCTCATCTCAGGTATCTCTGCAATCCTGCTTTTTCTGTAAAGTAGAAAACTAAGTCTTAGTCTTTGGCACTGTGTGCTCCCTGGTACTGAGCAGGACCTTCCCTGTTCTTCCATTGTCAGGAGATTACTTTGAGTAAAGGTTGGTAGCTTTAACAAAAGCGAAAAAAAAAATAATCATCCTATACAGAGCAGTCAGCAATCCAGTAAAATTAGCTTTATTCAGAGCTGAAGCTAGGGTTGCAGTTAAGTTCTGCAAAGGTGACAAGCTAGGAGTCTGACTACTTTCTCTGGCTTGCCTCTGGTCTCTATCAACAATGAAGCTGAGTTTTTTTGAAAAGACTAGTCATTCTGTGTGTTTGAATGTTTACATTCCTTTCCTCAGAGACATTAACAATGATTTATATTTTTAAAGAAAGGTGAGGTTTGTTTATATTGTTTCAAGCTGGCTATCCAGAAATCTGAGCATCCAGACTCACTGGTCCCTTATAGTCTTGTTCAAGTGACTGTAGCTGAGCTTTGCCCCCCTGTGCTGAGTCTCTGTAGCTCTTCTGAGAAGTCACAGCATTCGGTAGTTGAACACAGGAAAATTCTGGTATGTGCAAAGGCTGTTTCCTTAAGGCAAGAACGCTATTTCACTTACTATTTGCAAACTTTTATATGAAACCATTTCTGATAAGGTGCTTCATTCGACTTCTCAATCTGCCATCCTAGGGAGTGCTCAGTATTAATTATTCCCAGCTTGGAATAGCTTGCACTGTGCTGTAAAACTGAAGCTTAGGTCTGTTTGGCTGGTGCTTGATTCTGGGAGATCCCAACGATCTGAGATCTGGTGAGAAACCTAATGTTATCGTTGAACCCTGCCATTCCAATTGAATATGTGTCTCTGTGCCCTTTGAAACATTGCTCAGATCCGTGCGGCTGAAGGCACAGTCTCATAAAACATATTTTAAAAAGTGCTGTTCTGATAGCTACTTTGTGCTTGTGCAGAATCTCACAGCACATTTTGCAAAAAAGTGTAGATGCTGGTCCTGAGTCAAAATTAGATCAGGGCTTTCTTTACCCTTATATTTCCTTTGCAGTTTAGACTAGAGAGAGGTTTCTTCTCTTTATCATTTCTACTTTTGGGTAATGTCACCCTGGCTTGTCAAGCAACTGCCACATCCTGCTGCAAAGGTGACTGCATTTCAAAGACAGATGAAGGATCCTGCTGTATGCTTCATATAGGCATCGAAGTTGTAAAGAATGTATGTAACACAAGCTACACAGTCAGAACGTCGCAGAATGAGAATGGTACTTTTTATAATATTTCTGCATTTAAAAAATGGAAGACATTTTTCTTAAAGGTGCCGGCCAGTTGTCCTTATTGATAATTTTTTTCTTTCTCTTCTTTCCCACATCATGAAAATACACGCTTGAACAATGTTACTGTAGTTACTGGGTTATTACATATAGTACTGTTGGAAGCTCCGAATTCCTTACACAAGGTCTCACTAGAAGCAGGAAAACATACCTAGGTCCTCTAGTGTGGGAATACTGAAAAAACAGGACACATCCCAGTCTGCAGCCGAACATGGGAAAGTTCCGTGCTTTGCCGTACAGAAGGTAACTGGATAAAGAGCTGGAGCTTATAAGTGCAAGGAAAAGAAGTTTTGTCTGGGAAGTACATAGGATAACCAAATTTTCTCCATTTCCATGTGCTGTGCCTTAAGAAGACTGGCTGGTTGTGTACTTGCCCAGGATGATGGTCCTGTGCGGGCTGGTAGGCATTTTTTGGTTTTGCTTTCTGTTGTTCTGGTGGGCTTTGATAAAGGTGAAAGATCACTTGCACTAGAGAGAAAAGGGTGGGTTTCTTGTCTTCTGTGTTACCTCTGCATACAGAGGTTACATGCCCTGATTTGTTGTATGACCTTGGTGAAACGTTGCCTTTCCCTCTGACTTGTGTCCTTTTCCTGTGAAATGAGGAGAAATTTATTTATCTCCTAGGTGAGGTGGGCAGCCCTGGTATACTTGTCTGCTTTGAGATCCCTGGCAGGAAGCCACAAGAGTGTGTGAAATCCTAATAGACCTCTTGGACTTTAGGTGTTAAAGCCTGCTCCGATCCTTGCTTGAAGGACAAGCAAGACACCTTCAAATTCTGGACATAGATCCCAGTAGCATTTGCCCACATGGCTCTAAAACCTGAACAGGCTCTAGTGCCATGTGCCAGCATTGGTGTTTCCACAAGAGCAGGAGAGCATTTCATCAGCTGGAGTGCTGGCTGAGCCACCAGAGCCAGAGGGCTGCGATTCACCACCACTCCCTCCCTGCTCTCACAAATTACTTTTCCTGCACTCTCTTTTTGTGTGTGTGTGTGCATGTTGTTTTTGCACATTAAAACCTAAATACTTATACCCCTGAGTGACTTTCCCCCAAACTATGAATTTAAAGTACTTCCGACACTGTCTTTCAGAATTTGAATATAATTATATGCTTTGGGTGTAAATTGTGGTTTTTGCTACATAAGGAACTAATGGAAATGATCTGCCTGTTCCTGCAGTTTACAGATTATATGCTTTAGATCTGGGGATGTATATTTAGGCTGCTTTTCTGTATGGTGTATTAAAATGAAAATGAAGTTGGTGTGAGCTGTAGTGGTTCCTAAGCATGAATAGCAGGCTGATAAAGGACATTACTAAATTGATCCAGTGCTAAGGTTTACTTTATCATCTCTTAGTTTTGCACCTTTCATCTCTTTGCATTCTTCTTGATGGAGGAGAGTGGAAAATATTTCACAGTCTATAGAGCATCTTCTATGTCTGCAGAAGCTCAAGGGACAAGGTGAATGAATCAGAAAGACGCAAGATGTTGCTAAAAAAAGACCCTTTGCTTTTTCTGTGAATATCATATGGTAAAGAATCAGGGAAGACTTTGTTTTCTAGAGGCCTCAGGGAAAGAGTACCATCAGGCTGACTTGATTTACTCTGCAGTTATTACATGGAGCTCGGCTTGGCTGAATAACCAGGCTGTGCTCCATGTAATAACTGCAGAGTAAATCCATCTCCACACTATCCTTGCAGTGTGGTTTTGAAATCAGAACAAATTCAGAATACCTACGTCAAGCAAATCAAAGGATTTGAAGAAGAGAGGAGGTGAAGTTTGCTTTTTTCCAACAGTTTGATCTTTGGTATCGTGCTGGATATGACACAAACTGGACATGTTTGGTGAACCCTTTGGTTCCTGTCTCATGGGCTGTGCTCTCCAGTGAGTGTTCTCGTGATTCCCTGTTGCAGCCAGATCTTGTAGTTAACAGCAGTGTGACACAGCTGGCTTCCTTAGTCACCCCAGCCAGCAAAGATGTTACAGGGACAGAATCTGGAAGTGTTCCTATCCAGCTGGTTCTGCAGGTTTTGCATTTCAGCTGCCAGATGTTTCAATGCACAGATGTCCTCTACCATTGGTGAAGGTTTCCAGCCACACTATGAGGGGATAGCAGCAAAGTACAGGAATTTTCCAAATTGCTTTGGGAAGTCAGTTACAGGGTGGTAAAGGGAGAGAACACATGATTGTCGAAATTGTTTATCAAGTACACTGCTCATTTTTTTCCAGCAAGAAAACTGGCTTCTTAAACATGTACTTGTGCTAGCAAAAGCTACAAGATGGTTTGAGACCTTCCTGCCTTCTGCAGGGCAAGCGAGCATTTGACTGAAATAAGAATTGACCTGAAATTGTTGAAGAAATGGAAGTGTTTCCAAATAAAAGAGAACAAGAAGAAAAAAGTCTTGATTAGTTTTGATTCAGTTTTTATGTTGCTTGGACATAACAAATGTTCTGCCAAGGTCTTTGGCTGTCTGCAGTAGAAGGATTCTCACCGTCTGGTTGAACACTTAGGAATTCCTGTGTTCATGGGATTGAAACCTCTAACTTTCTTGTGCTTTTGTAACTTCCCTGAGTTATGGTGATCATCTGAGACAGTTACACTCCAAAGACTATTGGAACTTGTAGATATATAGACATTTTCTGACGTACAAGTGCTTTGGGTCTTTTAGCACCTGGTGAGGTGAAAGTGGAAACAGTAGGTAAAACCTGACATTTTCCTTTTTCCTTTGCTTGTTCATTTTGATTTATTTATCTAATGGCAGCCACTCTTACGCTTCTTTCACATTCTGATTATTCTACTCATAATTGTGATGTCCTGGGCTTTCACAGAAGAATTTGTCAGTCACTGATGTCCACCAAGTCCAGAGTTTAGGAATGCTAGTTGCCTGGACATCTGCTTCCATAACCTCTCTGTAGGATTGCAGGAGAACCCCGTGCTCCCCCAGTGTCACCTTTTCTTTGCAGTTAAGTAATGAATTCCAAAGCTATTCCAAGTTGCTTTGATCTTGCTCCCCTGTCTGCAGTCCAGCATATTTCCGTCGGTGAAGGTTTGTGAGATACTGATGGCTTTGAATGCCTTTTCACTTTTTATTATCTCACCACGGAGTCTGCTCTCCTTCCTGTGCCCTCATGCATTCAGAGGCAGTTCATTAGAGGCAAGGAAAAGGCAAAGAAATTAATTTTCCTTGAGAAATGTATTCAGCACCTTATACAGGCTTGAAGAAGAGAAACAGAGCATAGAATTCTTACTGTCGTCTTTTTAAACTTTTTTTTTCTATGGGGATTCTGGAGGAAAGTGTCTGTGCCCTGCAGACATCCCTTGCTTTCTGACACTAGGCATCACAAAGATGCCAGGTTTGTAGTAGTAGTAGTACTGGAACAGAGTAAGGTGATGGGTGTTCCTGTCCTTTGGAATTGATGTGTANAAGAATCAGGGTGCCACTTTGTGCTCGTATAAATGCCAGTAGTGTGTATCTAAACTTATTTTGTTTCAACTAATTACTATCTAAACAGTATCTTGGTTTCTATGTAACAAGCCATAGATTCAGGCTACTTTTCCTGGCTCAATCATTAGGAAAATATACACTAGCCAAAGGAGCAGCCTCCCCTGCTGGACTAATTAATACTTGATAACTTATTTATAGCAGTAGTGAAAAACCTGAGCCCTTTTCAGATTCCTTGGTGATAACTTTTGCCAATGATGTCAGAATAGCCAAATCCCACTTGGCAATGGACAACGCTGGAAAGATTTTTCCTTAGCAGCAGCACTGAGCAGAATTAAGGACAAGAATCCCCAACTTCTTCCCTTGCTCTGCCACTGGCTTACCACTGGCTACCTGGGTTGTGAATTGTAGGAGCACATCATGTATTGCCAGATGTTTCTGTTTCCCTGTGCTGTTATACAGAAATGTGATGAGTATTTAAAAACTCTGACATAATCTATCTGAGAGGAAAAGCACCGTATTGTTAGTGTTCTTTCCCAAGATACTGGAAAGATATTTTTGAATGTTAGATGGGATATTTGGTCATTTGACTTTAGAGACCATCACATTCCTGGTACAGTCCTTGCCTGAAGTCCTGGGAATTCATCCTTGTAATGTCCTTAGAGAGATTAGTACCTTTTCATGCAGCCAGTTCTACAAAGAAATACTGATCTTTGTCCCAAGAATGCAGCATCAGAAAAAATGGGGATGTCTGGGTTGCGTGGTTGAATGCAGTGGTTTTTTCCAGTCATTTCTTTCTGGGAGCAAGTGCTTCTCTGCTACTGGTGACTCTTTCATTTACTGCTTCAAGGAGCGTTACGGACATGCATTTCTCTTTGCTGGTTCCAGAACTTCAGAGGGATTTTTTACTCCAGTGACCCAAAGAGCTGACTGCATCACTCCAGCCTCTGCTTTCAGTGCCCCTCTTCCCTGTCTTCTGTTTCTGTCACAAGTTAGATTTTATCTGCAACTGTTCAATCAATTCATTTTACCAAAAATTTGGAACAAAGTTATTAAGGTGATTTCAGCTAGCAAGGGAAAGAAGAGGTGAGGGGCAGAAGAGGAAGAAGATAGAAATTAAGCTGAAGTGTAAATCAGTCAAGGTTACAGTTTCCATTCTTTCTTTCTTTAATCAGAAGTAAAGGAGGCAAGGATTATCAGAGCCATTAAGATCTGAGTAGTTCTCAGCAAAGGACACAAACAATTTGAAGCTGAAGGAAAAAATACACTGAAGAAACAGGAAAGGAGTATCAGAGCTCAGCAGGGTTGCCCTGTTGGCTCCTCTTGATCTGACCTCAGGAGGTTCAGGCTGCTCTGCAGAATACTGAAGGTTCTGCAGCTTGGCCACTGGAAGCCTGTGCTGCTGCTGTTCAATGTACAGTGGTCTTTTAGCCATACATTTTATTGATCTTGGACCTGGACTTGAAAGTATTCTATATGTTTTTAGAAATCCATTTACTGTGATGATTAAAACACCCATTTAGCTTGTTTTTTACTTTTTTTTTTTTTTTTTTTTTAACCATTACCTGTGTTCTTGGAAGTTTTATGCCAATATCTAGACTGAGACATTAATACATTTAGCTTATTATCTCCTGGTCTAAAAAGACAAGGTGCTTTTTAAGAAAGAAAAAATTTCTATGGAAGGGGAAAGGGTGGCTTCTGCTGCTGCTCAGCATGGGAAGAGCTATGCAATGCTTCATTTGTATTATTAAGAAGGTCACTGGGGCTGACTGGGGTGAAGGCTGGGCTGTACCGCAGCCTGCAGCGCTGCCTCAGGGGGTGTTGCTTGCCCTGCCTGGCTCCCCTGGTTCACAACAGCAGACAAAGAGGAGCAGTTTGTTCAAATACAGTGTCTGAATAGCAGGTGTTTTTGTTGGGGCACCCCTGCATGCATACACAGGGATATGTATAGTATTTCTCCTCAGGGAAGTTTGCTTCTCTTCAGAAGCAGTATCTGGTTTTTCCATTTCTACCAAGGTTTAGGATGATGTGTAATTCATGTCCATAGGGAAGCTGAGCTCAGATTCAAGAAAGGACTAGGGGCTATGTGTGGAGACTATTTCCCCCTGAATACTGAGTAAAGACAGAGCAGTCGTACCTTCAGGAGCTCTTTGTTTCTTCTTTTATCCCATTTCACAGCCCAAGCGACCATCCAACAGCAACTCTTTTCTATAACCTCGCTGTGTTTTCTGTTGGGAGTCAAGGGCACCTTCTAGGGAGCCTGATTCAGTCCCTGGCCATCATGTAGCTGAACTCAACTCTGTTTACAGAAATCCCAATTAGTCAAGAAGTTTAAAATATGGTAATAGACAGTTCCTGATATGATGTGACAATGCAATGTCATCATTTTATGGTGCAGTGCTAATGGTTTCTAATTATTTATAAAAAAAGTTATAAAATTGTAGAAGTCAATAATCATATGATCCTCATATCAAAAAAAAAAAAAAAAAAAAAAAAACAAAACAAACATGCAGTGGATGGCTCTTGTAAAAGATGAGATTTCTCTTATCTTTGCTATTTCTGTATGTTTTGGAGTGAACCACAGAAAAACAGTGCAGTCATTCCAGAAGAATTTGTGAGAAGGTTTTAGGATCCTGCCATGCAGATCTAGGCTCTATAAATGCACAGGCAAGACTGCTGTAGCTATAGAAAAATCATTTGGAGTCTTATAGTCTACAGTCCTGTAGTCTGCAGTCTTCCAGTAGCAAAGATTCAGGAACTAAAAAAGATTTTTGGTTCGAATTACAGTTGAGTCATGGATTCTGTCGGTAATCTCTGAGACAAGGCTTGGAAAATGCATGAGTGAATGTAGAAATTCACTGATAAAGAAATCCCGCATTAGAGTTGAGGTAAGCAAGGGACTAAACTGTCCCGGAATGCTGAGCTGCAGATAAACTCACAGTACAATCAATGATATGTCAGCACTGATTTTGGTTATATGTTGATGCATAATTAGAAGAGACATATCCAACCTGAAGGAAGAAATTAATCTCACAAGATTATAAGAATTGCCATACACATTGATCCATCTGGTCTGGTATCCTGTCTCTGGCTGTGGCCAGTGCCAGATGCTACAGATGGACGCAAATACCCTCTTTGATATGTTTAATTGTATATCCCAAGGGAGGGTTGTAGTTTTTTTCCTTGACCTCACAGATGATGATCACCTTATGCTGTAGAGAACTGAGGAGACTCATTGCAGTTTTATCCTAGTTACAATAATTTCACATGCCATTCTTTATTAATAAGTCTGTTTCTTATGCTAACTTTTTGCTTAGCTATTTTTGCGTTACTATCTGAAAATGTTTTATGTAGGTTCTTAGAGCATCACAGCACAGAGAGAGGACAGGCAGCCAGTTTTTTTATTTCTTGTTCTGAGAAAATGGGGCATGGAAAGGGAATGCGGTTTGCTGAGTCAGAAACTGTTGCCACATTTAAACAGCCCAAGTTCTGCTGAAGTCTCCGGGTTTGCTGCTTTCTGTCACTTCACTCCAGGCCATCAGGTTGCCTAATCAATAGGCTTCAGAGCTTAATAGGATTTATTCTACCTGAATACAGCTGTGCATTGGAGTCAAACCTGACTACAGCCTGGCACTGGTGATGTCCAGTCCACTACACTGCTCACATAGCTTTAATTTGGTGGCATGGCTATGTTTCTGTCTAGGATTTCCCTGTAGAAATATATGCCCATGGGTAGGAGGCACCTACATATTTATTCTGATGTTATCAAGAGGTGTTGACCATCATGGTTAATCCATGCACATACCTCAATACTTTTGATTTACGTTTGTGGGCAGATAGTTGGTATAGTGCATGTACATCAGGTCTTTCTGGAATATTTGGCTCACCGCACATGCATTGTAGTATTTAGCCATGCTAAATGCTGCCAGAAATGTTTTCTCTTCTGCCTACCAAACTGCATAGGTGTTAAGCCTGTTGTGTCCACTTTCAAACAGCAGCTGTCATGAACTCACAGGGTTTCAGCTACAGTCTGTGTCGCGTAGAAGTACTTTCTGTTTAGTGTTTTCACTTAAAGCCTCCCAAAGAGCTGCTTTCAGATAAGCGTACCCCATAGGGAAAGAGGCAGAGTGATCTAAGCAAGGAATATGGAAACAACAGCTTCTGAGTATGGGTCCTGTTTTGACCCTGCCTTCTGCTATAGCTCTAGACGAATTGGAGTTTCACCTCTTAATTCTCTAAAATCCCAGGTAGTAATGGGGAATTGAAATACTTGCTTGTTTCCGAGTGGCTTGGGAGGCACAGCCAGCCTGATCTTACTTTTGCCATTACAAATCAGAAGACATTTGGCATCAAGACAGTCTGGTGTGCTGGCACTATGCTCCCAACTGGCTAGAGGTCACTTCAGTTCTTTTGTCAGCAGAGTCTGTACTTGCATGGTTAAAGAAATAGTTCTGACCTGTGGATCCCAATTCCAGCCTCAGCTGTGGTAGTGTGCAGTGTTCATGTGTATTTGGATGAAAATCTTTATCCATCTCTCGTATTTGTCTAGCATTTAGCAGCAGAAAAGGAATGCCAAGGAACTTCTGGCCTGGGCAGAAAGGACTTCCCTGTCTTGTAACCTATGATGTGCACAGGGTAGGGTACAGAGAGAAAGAGCTGTCCCATCCAGTTTATTCAATATTTCTTTTTTTTTTCATCTATGAAATGAGACAAAAGCCCAAAACATTGAAAATGTTGACTTGGCTATTTCCAAGGAATTCAGGGAGGGTTGGTCCAACTGTCTTCTTTCAACAGCTACAGCTCAAGGGAGATAGGTCATATTTTTATGTGAAACATCCAAGCACCCAATGCAAAATAATGATAATGCAATCTTTTTTTTCTGTGCACAAACGCAGCCATTGTGAACACTTGCTTATGACTTAAAACCACATGCAGGAACTTAAACAGAAAATCGTTAAACTTCTATAGGAAAAAATAACATCATTAAAAGATGTTTTCCCAGAATTCATCCCTTCCCTAAAATGCCTGTAGCCCTCAGATTACCTCTGCAACAACCATCACCAGAAGTAAAATTCATTCCATGAAACCAACCCACAGATGGCCTGGTTTCTATAGTCACCATACTAAAATATCGTTCACAATAAAACCATCCAAAGCTTTGGATTTTACAATCATGTGGTGCAGAATATGGACCAATGTGGCAAAGTCATCCAAGGCTGCAAAAGCCTCATGGAATCTAAGCTGGTGAGACCAGGAACTTGCTGTGTACTTATGGAGAGCCATGGTGTACTGATGTGTATTGTGGTGAACTCACACCGACATTCAGTAAATAGAAACATCCAGTTAACAGTGGGAGAACATTTTTCACAAATAACCAGTCTAAACTATCAGCCCTAACCCTCAAGGGAGTCCTTTGAAACAGTTTCAAAGGAAGATCTTAGAAAGTAAAATTTTTAACTCTGTTAGACTCTAAAAATCAAGGGCTCAGTATAGTAATATTGATTTATAGTATGTTGTATTTCTTCTTACATCCTGCTGCCTGTGAACTGCTTCACATCCTATAGACAATAATTAGTTCTCTCTCTGTTCCACTGAGGGAGAGAGCATATTACCTCTCCTATTGCTAGTACCATTCCCTGTGGATCTGCAGGTAGAAGTAACCTGTTCCCTTAAATTGACTAGTTTAATAGCTAACAGTGTTAAATTCAGAACCGTTAGTCTAAACCTGCACGTTGTTTTCAAAACTACTGTTACTCTTTTAGATCTGAACCGAGTTTGTGTTCCTTGTGCTGAGCATTTTGTCCTTCTATAGCAGTAGGTCTATTAAAGGCAAACCTTGCTCATTTGTATCCTTTGATGCTCATGGGTATAACAGTATTATTACTAGAGTTTCAATCTTTGACATTTTGTAACTTCATTAAGTATTTATTTATTAAGCTTTGTAAACAAAACATGTTTTTTTAATGGAACTTGAAGCCTTATTGTTAAATGCCTAAATTTGTTTAAAACCAAATATAGAACAGTTCCTATAAATAGGTTACTTCTGATGAATTACCCTTCAGTGGAAGATTCTCAACCAATGCTAGTCATAAAAAGATTTGAACACAAATGCAAACAAAAATGCACATCTATGCCATTAGAACCATTCTGAAAGCCTGGGTTACATGAGCATTAATCCATTTGGAAGGCTCCCAGAATAGTTGCTGTTATTTCTCCCTTACTCAACACAGTGGCTTGAACAGCAGGAGGAACAAGAAGTATTTCTGGATCTTAGCTGTAGGTGACTGGGGGTCTGGAAGCGAATGTTCTAAGCCGTGCTATTTTCTGAAGTTTTTAGCTTTAAAAAGGAATGTTTGTTGTATTATAAATCTGTAGTTGGGATTTTAACTGAAGAAGAATTTTTTAATTTAAATTGGTATCAGTGGGATTCTAAGAGAAAGCATGCAAAGACAATGGAGCAGTGTCATGCATCAGTAATAAGGGCATGGTATTCTTTCAACTGCCACTGTGGAACGAACTCAGTCCTGTAGGTTTTTCCAAACCAGGCTGTGGTTGTGGATTTCTTAAAGTATTGTTGATTCTGTTATGAAAATATTTCAGGGTGAACTTCCCCACTCATTCTGCACCAAGAAATTCCGTTCTGTAACCTGCTACTGAAGCAAGCCCAGCCTGTGGCTCAATTCCATCTTCACTGCTAGGTGCCATATCATGGTTTTTTGGTGTTTAAAACTAGATAAATCTAAAGCCCAAACAATTCACTGTTTAGACAATATATTGTTTAGGACAAACAATATGATATGTTAATGTAATATATTACAGTATCTTGTTCAGGCACATATAATACACGTTTGCATAAATGAATAATCCTTGCATGTCTCTACACATTATGGATTTGCATACCTAAACTAGATGTTTTAAAATTTGTTTCTCTGTGGCATTTATCAAATGGAATATATAATTTTGATGAGGTCACAGATGTGTGGGATAGCATTTAGTCTTCTTTTGTCTGTGCCTTTCTTACCAAACTCTTTCTTGCTAACATCATTGATAGATAGCTTTTTTTTTGTCAATCTGGAGAAGGGCAGGGCCTGAGAATCTGTTTCTCAGTCTTCCATTTTCTGGTTTTATAGTCTTAGCCAAATTACGCAAACTGCTTACTGCACTTTCCTCCTATGTATGGGAATTACGATAGTGACCCAGCTTTGTAAAGCATTTTGGGATACATAATAGGTTTTGATTATGTAAAAGTCAAGTATTACTGTAGCTGTACACATAGAAAGAATGATGTATGGCTGCATATAGACATTACATTTAGAATGGAGACCTTGGATTTACCCTTAATTTACCTTTCCTAAAATAATGTATACCAGAAGCTTAATCCTTTGCATTGCATAGTTATTGGACTAGGTTTTTGGGGATATTTTTCAAGTGGATATTTGTTAACACCATGATCTTATCCAGTTCCTCATTTAATCTGTATTGAGCTGCCTAGGTGTTATTCATATTCCCCTACCACCAGCAAGTCAAGGTCTTGGGGAAACAGACTTGATGCATTCTGTTTATCCCTGATAGTTCATCATCTAAGATAAGCCAGGGTTGTCTGCAAACTGCAGTCTCATCAGGCAGTCTCCGATAGCATCTGACTTGACTTTTTTGCTTATTCCATTAACATGACTGTCCTGCAGATCTGGGATACTCAGCTTCACCATGCTGGCAAGAGCAAATGATTAACCTGGGGCTGAGATTTAGCAACCATTGGCTCCATTAAACACCACAACCCTTTTAATTGCTGCACTAAACCTTTATAAGGCTGTACTCCTGCAGAGCACTTAAACAAGAGGGAGAGGAAGGATCAGAGTGCAGTGGCTTCTGTGACAGCTGGGCATCCTTACATCACACTTTAAAACAATCTTAATTCACGTCTCAAGCAAAGTTCAGTTTTCTCCCTTTTTGTTGTTGTTGATTTTCCCATACAGGAAAATTTCACTAGCACTGGCATTTTAGAGGTAAAAGGCAAGTAGAATCCCTAATTCTTATTCATTGGGCTTTCTTCCTACAGCTTAAATACCTCTGAGGAGATACCGAAGCGATAACCACCGATGTGTGCAGGCAGCAGCAGTGGATGTTTGCATGTGGTCAGGACCACTTAGTGTTCCATGTCTCTTCCTGCAAAGTGTGCACCAGTAAAGCGGTCCGTTTAGGGTGTCCTTAAGCTGTATAGTTCATCATTTGTACCTGAAATTGTGGGCGTGTGAATAGCCATCCCCCTAAAAACACTGGTTGGTAGGTTTGGTAGGTCGGCAGGCTGGTAGCCTGTGGAAAATTCAGTCTTGGTTGTGTCCACATTGAAAGAGAATATGAACCTTATTTCAGAGAAGAGAGGAGAAATGAGAGAGCCAGCAAGGAGTGGGTTAACTGCCTGCCTTTCGAAAGAGCTGGAAAATATTTTTCAACTTACCCTTTCAATATAGAGGTTTTGATGCTTTTTCTGTTTCACAGGGTTCAAAATGGATTTGTTTTTCATGTTCTAAGGGGTTTTACTACAGTTATAACCATTTTGATAACAGTTCCAATAACATTTTTGATAAAAGAATTAGCATTTTAAATGTTTCAAGAATGAAAAATATGTTGGAAAGTAAGATGTTGCCGTTTTAAAAAGACCATTTTTCAATTTAAGAAGTCTTTGGCTTTAAAACATTAAAGCAACTCTGCTATCTAAGAAAATCTGCGCCAGAATGCTGCCAAAGGAAGGAGAGGCTGTGAGAGGAGGAAGGACAGAGTGGTCCTTCAAATCTAACCATGAAGAACCTCCCTTGGACAGGAAATATACTTATCCTAGAGAAGCACGTCTCTAGGTGATGATCCGTAGCATTTACAGGTGTGACAGGAACAAGAAGTCATTAAGTGGATTGAGTTGAATCACCTCGTGTTTATTCCTGACATGTAATGTGGAAGCTTTTCAGTCCTTTGCCCAGCACGTTGACTTATTAAACTTTCCTGGCCTGGCAGAAATCCCCAAAGGCTGTTGACCATAGCCCACTCTGGTTTTAGAAATAACCACATTCAAACCAGAGATTTTCAGGGGAGTCCAATCCTTTCGGTTATTTCTCTTGCTGTATGACACAGCTGAGAACTCCCAAAGTTTCTTAATTATGGTTTATAAGTGTCTGCCAGTGCTGAGGAGAGATTATGAGGCCAAATAATGCATCTAATGGACAAAATCTGGAAAGCTGCATTGCACAGTGGAGGGCAATGTACAGGTCCTGCCTATGCTGCATGGATTGTGTTGGGATCCAAGGAGGACAGTGCTGCTGCTCTTCTTCCTCCTCCATTCTAGGCTGCAAGAGCGTGGAAATTGTCTTTTTAACTGGCTCCTGCAGTTAGGAGAGAGAGTGCTGTACAAAAAGTTACGTACTTTCACAGATACCCAGCACTGTCTGTTTCTCAGCTGTTATGTGTGTAAATACCATAGGATTTTTCTCCTCGTCTAACAGCCAGGCAAGGTACCACTTGACAGTGGGTTCCTCTACATCTGATTTTTGGACAGTTCTGTCTGAGTAAGAAGCTGTGGATTGGCTTCACAGAGGGTGAAGCTGATAAAATAGTTAATGAAGAATAGTTCTGGTGATGTTTAATAATGTGTTCACAATTTAGTAAATGTGCACAAGAAAAAGTGAGACCACTCCTTACGTCCTGCCAAAATATTCTTTAAGTTCAGATACAGCAAGAGAGTGCTGGTTCTGATCCTGTTTCTGTTCTGCTGTCTTTAACAGCAACCTTCCAGGGTTATGTTGATATCAGTAATAGCAGAATATGGACCATTTTACTTGTAAATAAAAAATTACAGATAGGTAATTGATTTTTAGAAGCTTGCTTAGGCTACTTCCTCTGGTGCAGGGAAGTTTTTGCCTGACACAGGAGTGTGCAGCAGAGCAAGGCGTATTCTGGTGCGGAAGGTGGGTGTTTGGGAGGAGGAGGGTGATGGAGAGGGGCAGATGGGTGCCGCAGTGCCTCTCTGACTCAGCCAGGCTCATTTTATCAACTGTGCATGTTAGGGAAATCGTACGTTCATTACGCTGGAGATCTGAACAGATGAGGTGAAAGCCTCTTTGCCTTTTACTTCATGTTGACTCTGGTGTTAATATTTTAAGACACACAGGATAACTTCTCAGTAGGTATCAATATATTGACTCATTCTACTCAGTGACTGTAGGAGAGCTATGACAGTTTATACCCAGTGGGGATCTGACACCCTCTCTGTTTTTTAGCTGCTTCAGGTGTCTTAAAAAAAAACAAACCAAAAACAGAGGAGGAGAGTAACAGATTGCATATGATCTAATTTCTTCCTTGGTCTGTCCGTTGTGTCAGCCTTTCCATGACAGAATCCAAGCTGTGATTTGGAAAAATAATACATTCAGTGCCTTGCAATGCTATAGCAAAAATTCAAGCAGTTTGTGTCTCCTCCCCCGGCCCCCAAATCTTAATAAGAAATCTTAGTTTGTAACTCAAAAGAGGACAAGATCAAAGGACAGGTATCATGTTCCCTGCAGACCTGGAGATACATTGCATTTATGGATGAACTCACAAAGACCCAGGGGATCTAGAATCATGAAATATCGGTATAAATTATACTGAATCTGTCAAATTCTACTTTTAGCTGGGTGGTCTTTCCTTATCCCTCTGACATAGGAGCAAGAAGATGGTTCAGCGTGGTGTTGGGGAGTCTCTGCCACACAGGGGCCTTTGACAAGGCAGTGTGACAGGTCTTTCACTGCTAGAAGGAACCTGCTGTTTCAAGGCTTATCCTGAGAAATGAGGATTTGCTGTCCTTTCACTGTGTGGTGCGACACTGGCTACTGTCATAGCCACATACTGGACTATGTGGGCTTAGATTTCATCTGTTCTGGCATTTCAGCACTGAGCTCACTCTTCTTGAGGCTAGGGGGCAGGTTGTTACTTATGGAAATATTTTTGATATTAGACATGCAACTGGGAATCCTCGTCACTCATTGCCACTGACGTTGTATAGCGCTAATCCTCATTTCTGGCTATGTCCTAATTGTATTATTTTTATCCTGCCTCTTTGAATTCTTCCCTCAGGCTTACTTGGATAGTGACTTTTTCTTCATGTCTTGTCCTGCACTGTTTCATCATGCTTTTGTGAAGTGCTCATCAGCTTTCAGGGTCCACAGCAAAGGCATTCACACCTCAGGCAAAGCAGGGAGAGCAGAATTAGACCACCACTGAATGCTTTTGATGCTTCTACTAAGTAGTGTGGTTTGGGCTCAAGGCTAATAGCAAAGCAAGATGGTATAACTGAACAAGCAAAGGCTTTCTAAAGATAGTGCCCTATTCACCCTGCCATTCAAGGAACAGAGCAGGATTGCTCTAAGGTTGGGAATTAGTGAGTGAGTTCTTCTTTTAGTCCTCCAGGTAGCTGATAAAACTGGCACACATGCGGGAAAGCTTTTAGGGAGGTGTCAAGTGTGGGAATGCAGTCTGCTGGATAATATGCTGCACTTGGGCTTTGGGATTAGAAGATACCACTGCCAACTTTTTAATGCAGTAGCTAAAACTCTCAGGTTTAAAGGATTAATACCATTTATTTGCTTCATTTCCTTCCGCCCCCGAACCTGCACCCCCCAGAGCAAAACTTTTCTAATCAGCATGTAGCTCCTGCTGAGCTAGCTGGCTTTTTTTTACACAATTTTTTCTATATTGAAAAAGCCTGAGAAGGAAAAAAAATGGGTGAGGAAAGCTGAAGCTCAGGTAAGGGGGGCTGGCACATGTTTTCGTAATTGATTTAAGTCTTTCTTTCAGGTGCCTCTCAGTTACTTTTCTGCTAGCTTGCCTAGGGTAGAGGTGATTTTTTTCTGTAGCAAAGCTACTGCTCTGTGCATTTGCAGGGGAGGGAGAGCACAGGTAGCATTTTCTTTAGGGCTGCAGAGCACTAGGAGAGATGAGAAAGCAAGAGTCTTTGTAAGGCTGCAGGGCTTGGAACAGCAGCAGAGGGAAGGAAGGGGCTGCTCCTCGCCTGTCCTGAGGCAGCTCCGAGGGGGAGCGATGGAGCAGGACCCAGCAGATGGCAGGGAGCTCCTGTCTGCAGAGACACCCTTGGAATCTGCTTGAATTCTGCCAGAGTTCAGTTTAACCCTGTATCATCAGTATCTCCCACATGTTTTTCATGTGATAAAAGGAGTTGCACAGAGCTTAACATATTTCTGAACAGGGATGACATGTCTCTAATTTATTTTCCATACCAGATGAAAAATATTTCTCTTCTGTGGTATTTGAACAAGTCACGTATTTAACTGCTAAGGGATTTTCATTTCTTTGGCACTCATTCAGCTGCCAGTCCTTTAGTATGATGTCATGGCATGAAGATTTGCAAGACTTAAGTCAAGCAGTGAGGTTTATTTGGTACTTCAAAACATATGGTTGCTAGAATTTTTTTTAGATACAGGAGGTGAGTTGCTTGTACTTTATTATGTGATGGGTGGCAAGTTAAAATCCTAATTTCTCTCTCCAGTTGCAGAGCAGAAATATGCAAGAGCATACAAAGAGTTACAACAGTGTAACCGTAGGCGAGTGCAAATGAGATAAATTATTATTTGCAATTTCACAGCTGTTTATATGTCTAGAGCCAGCTAACACTATCCCACCAAAATAGGGCAATGTAATTCATTCAGTTTCCTTGAAAATTGAGTTTCATAAGAAAACTCAGAATCGTAGGATTACTGAGGCCTAGAGAAAAGCAGCATCTCATCCAGGTACACACAAAAAAATTTGGTTGCAGAGCAAGTGGAATCCAGGAGCTATAGCACATCCCAGGTTTGCTAAACCGAGCCATATGTGAGTGGTAGCAGTGGTAGAGGACTCCTGTCCACCTATTTTTAGATTTATACCTTTAATCTCAAATTGAGTAACCCACCAAAGCACTTGGGGAACGATAACGAACTTTAATATCCTGATGATACGTTTCCTAGATAACTACATTGATCTACACTCTAGAAGGACCCTAGCTAGAGAGAGAAGCTGTATTGTATCTTGTTTCTGTGACACCAAGAGCTTGGCTGACAGGATGTAGCTAATAAAAAAAAAGTGTGCGAGATCATTGTAGTGAACAAAGTCTGTGCATAGTAAGGTTAAGAAATACCATTTTGTGGCCTCTACATTGTGAGTCTGAGACCAAAAATCTGTGGGACAACTGGGCACTGTGTGTCTTTTTGATTTGGAAGTGCTAAAATGGACAGCGTATTTTCCCCATGGGGAGTTGTCCTGTACAGTGGCAGCAATACATTCATGTGGGCATCACATCACTTAGCTTCAAGTGACTTTAGGTGTGGACTTTTCCTAGAGATGCCATCCCAGAGCACTAACAGTCCTGTTCTAAATTGCTTTCTCTGGGATTTTTGGCATCAGTTGCCTTTCCTCATCCGGTCTAGTCTTGCCTTCTCAAATTTTTCCCCAGCTCCTCTCCTTGTTTTCTATCTGCAGCTTCTGCATCCCTGCAGATGGCTGTACCCCACATTTAGGTCTTTATCTAGACATACATATTGAGCTATGTGTAGGAACTACAAGTTACTTTTTATTTATTTACTTTGAAAGACTCCCTTGGAGAACTTGGCTTCCATCTGTTAAAAATGCTACCTCAACTTGTCCTCCCTGATGGAGGCTTGAGGGAAGGGAGGGGAGGATAAGCTGCTCTCCCTAACAAGAAGCTTATATTTAGCTGAGGAACAAAATAACCCAGATCTTTGGACTACCTGTGGAGACAGACAGATTAGGCTCCTGGTGGCCAGGGTTCCCACTTCTTACATTTTTCAGATCTAGGCCAGGCCCATGGAGCAGCTTCTCCTCCCACTGTAACAGCCATCCCAGTCCATGATAAATGCTCCTTTTTGGAGGGAGGAAGGGTTGAAAGGAGAAGAAGAGCAAGAGTCCTATTTCTTCCTTTCCATCTTTTCTAATTGCTTTCACATAGAAACTAAACTGCAGCCCCCTGAGCACCTTGAAGGATTAAATGCTGATCAAAGGCAGGTTTAACCATATCCCCAGGACAAGCTGCTTAGACACCAAGCAGCACAGGCTGTGGGTTAGCACAGCAACCAGAAAAGCAGAATAAATTAACAATTATCATTTCGACATGAACAGAGCAGAGTTTCAGAAGAAGAGGCGCTGGGACTGTTCGGGGGAGCAGAGTATGGGGGATGCAGATGGAAATGAAGTCAACATTTATCTCATACGTATAGCCGGGAGACAAGCTCTGCTTCTGATCTTGGCTGATTGCTGGCATCTGCTGCCACGAAATGCCTTTTCCCTCCTCAGGTTTGGGCTTTCCAGCATAATAGCATTAATGGCATTAGATAGGAGTTTGTGTTATTAGTTACAACCTAAGGGAGGAGGAAATCTTTGAGGGATAAATTAGCAGACCCCTCAGCTATACTGATTGGCACTCAGCCCTTTAGTTCCTGCCCACTCTGTTACAGCCCAGCTTTTTATAGGCTTGCAAAACGCTAAGTATCTTATTCATCTGTTTATTTTGCAGTGATTTCCCCTAACGAATTCTGCACTGACAGTTTCTGGCTTGGACATAATCAGAGCACACACTTCTGCTTCGGGTTTTCCTAGCATTGGGAAAATCTGAGGAAAAAAGATGCACTGACTTACTTAGCTTTGAGGACAGATGACATAGAGAAAACTACTTAACTGTTAGTGCAAGGGCTGTGAAGGAGCAGACAGCAAATGCATCTCATTCTCATAGTCTTCAGTAATGTGGGACTGAAGGACCAGGCAGTAACACAGTGCAGAGATCTGAAATGAAGTCTCGTTTTGCAGCGTGAACAAATCCTGCATCCTTATACCATCTATTGCCACTGAGCAGCAGGACCCAGATCATACATTTGGTCAAAATAGTAACAAGTTGATGGTGTAAGACCCTAGATTGCATGCAGCCTTCTTCCCAGAGCAGGGGGAGAGATGCAATAATTCTTGCCTTTCCTCTTGAAGCCCAGCTCCAAACCTCTTGGGGGCTGTGAGCATGGTGGCAGGCTAGTGCTGCTGTGAGAGGAGAGCAGGGATGGTCAGAGGGAGGGTATATACAGGATCTCTACTTCTTCCCTCTTAATCCAAGATACAGTGAAAGTAGAGATGGTCAGAAATCCTGTTTACAGTCCCAGTTCACTCCCTGCCCTTATGGGCAGTGACTCAGAGGCACATTCAGTCTCTAACAGAGGGATAATCAAATCGCATGCTTCAAGTCATTATCTAATCACAGTAGAGGTCAGGAAGGAGTCTCCCCCTGTGGTGCCTGGCTTCACTGGATGAGCCAAGCATACTGCAAGCTCTTCTCACTTCCTCAGTGGAGTTCAGAGGCAGAAGGCAACATTTGATGGACCATCACTCCATTTCAGCATGAAAACCCAACATTCTTCTGAAAAATCAGCGGTCTCACAAGGGAACCTCTCTTGCACACTGATGTGGAGCAGGCAAAAGGCTCTAGCTCCCAGTTCAGCTATCAAATATGAATGTGAGCAGCATAAGCAGCAGAAACCTTTTTATGAAGGTATATCTTTATTTGTGCTAAATAATGAAAGGAATTCCTTATGAGTGAATAAACCTGCCAAAAGGATTCAACTTGCTCACTAAAACTTCTCTTTTGCTGTGAGGCTTCAGTGCTGCATAGATCAGAAGCCATCATTTGCTGTAACATTAGCAATCCTTTACAAAGAGAACCCAAATAAAATTACCATGTTATCTCACTTGTCCTACTTGAAGGAAAACCACACACTTCTTTGTTTTGATCCCCTGGATAGTTTTCTTTGAATTAGGAGTTTGGAATAGGAACCTGAAAGTCTCAAAGTGTTTGGAGTGAAGAGTAATTTACTGGTCCATCAAAGGCATGGAAAGCAAAGAGGCCAAGCTCAGAGACTAAGAAGAGGTCAGTTGGTTTTCATTCCTGGTGCTTATTCTACTCCCGAATTATTTGATGTGTACCCAAGGCATTCACCCAGTCTAGCCACAGAGGTCATCTAAACCTTGGATTCCGGGATGAAAGGAAGAGGCTGAGCTGTGCATGCCTTGGGGAAGTCTAGTAAAATGATGGCTTTGTTGAACTGGCATTAGTAAAGTGTAGCATTAGTAAAGTTGGATTGTGTTGTGACAACTGATAGAGGAAAAAAGAGAGGTCAAAAGAGCTTGTGGAAGGAAGGGGAGAGCTTGCCCATCACTGTTAATATACTCTGGAGTTTTTATGGCTTTAAGGTGCTTTTGTTTGATTTGGAAAGCAATCAGTTGTCCATGACCATGTCCTCTGTAAGCTAAGAAGAACTTTGCCATGGCCTCTGTAGATCTGTTTTGTCTCTGTGAGTTGTGTTCTTGTGTTAAGATGTGCCTCGAGAATTTTTATGTTTATTCTCAGCACTTATGATGAATTAGGGAAGTGTGATTATCTCTGTTTGCAAGCAGGAAAGCAAGACTGTCAGGCCTTAGCTAAATTTACCTCTGCACACATACCGTATTGCCCCATGAAGCCTTGTTCTCCCAGTCATTTCAGTTTTTTACCAGGATGAGATCGTGTGGCACCTCCCCACCCTCTCATTTTTCCAGGTTTTCCATTCATGAAAACTAGGGTGTTAAGTGGGAGGGTTGACATGTACCCAGTTCTTGCCCTAGTTTGGATTTGGGACAGAGTGAGGGTACAAACATGGACTTTGGAGCATTGAAGCTCCCCAGGGCTTAGCACCCACTCCTTCTTTTTGGGTTGTGGGGGGGAACAGTGTGACAAAGTTTACCTTTCCTGTCTGCCTGGTGTGGATGGTGCAGGAGCAGAAGTAGTTGTGAATGATAGCAAGAAGTTAGTGGTGCTGGAGGCGCCTGGGAAAGACAGTATAGTAGGAGAGTGCCAGCAAAACTCTGCTGTCGGGACACACTGACGCCAAGGGCACAGGGACAGGCAGGAAGGTAGGGGACAAGAGGCAAGAATGAAATTTCCTCATCGGTTGAGAGAAACAAGATGGACTTTGAAGCAGTGATGAGAGGGCTTTGCGGAGGTACAGAGACGTGTAGGAGACAAACCTCATAAAAAATGCAAAGTGCCTGTCATTTTAGTACCTCTTTCCTTGCTTGGCCAGGGCAGTGTTCCTTTGATGGTGTGGCTGCGGGGCTTGAAGGGTCACGATTCTCAGCAAACACAGGCTGATGAGGGTGTGCATCTGCATGTATGCACACAGAGAATCACAGACACGTTCGCACACCCTCATGTCATATCACTAACTGATGTAAGGCTTCACATTGGTGATCCTTTCTCTGGTATCTGGCATGAGGTTTTAAAGCCTGATTGCTGTGGGAAGAGAGTGGCAGGCTGGCCCTGAGGAGCTGATCTGCAGCAGGATCAGGGCATCCAGCCACCAGGAGCTTGTGCATCAGGAAACCTCAGGACATTTAAAGACAGGAGTGATTTGGGTGGCTCCCCATCTGGCACCTCAGATTTCCAGCAGGAGCTGGGCCTTGGGAGCCTTTACTGTGTCTGTGTCTTAACACCCAGGGCAATTATATGATCTGAAAGGGCAGTAAGTATTCTTACAACATTTCAGAAGTGTGTCAATATTTTGTCTCGTTTTTTCACCCTTTGTGTTGCTACCTGCCACATGAGGAAGGCTGTGATCAGTTGTGCTGCATGTACTTTGAATTAAAAGTTCTCGAGGACAGAGACTGTATTGCATCCATCAGAGTTTTCTGACATGTTTTAAGAAATGGTACTCTGTAGCACCTAGATAATTTCTTAGCCATTTCTGTTGGGATGGGAGAAACCTCCCAAAATGCCCTTGAGATGTTCTGTAGGAGGTGTGCTCCTGGCAGCGCTTTGCAACATGTCAATGGAAAAGAAGTGGCATTAGAATAAGTGGTTTTATTACATCATTTGATTTTAAAATTAATTTCAGCATTTGTTTTACCTTACTGGGAATTGAGGTTTCGTACCCTGAGCTCTAATGTAAAAGGCTCTGGGAGACATTGATGCAGCACCTCCAAATCAATGGGGTGAGGTGGAGTGAGGCACTGCACTGGCTAGTTTCAATCTTTCTTCAGCCTGAGGGTGAACTTGACATTAGTTTGTGTTTGTTTTGTTCCTCTATCACTCTGCTTCCTCTGCGGCACGTGGTGTGCAGGCTGATCCAGTCAGTCCATATTCAGGCCAAACACCCATAGAAGTCAAAGGAATTTTTTTTTCAGTGTTGACGCTGCATGACTTCGTGCCACAAAGAACAAGTAGAGTTTTTTGGGTTATTTATGCGATGCTGGTTATTTGGCATGTTGCTTTCACATCAGTGCCAAATTTCCATGTTCACAGCTCAAACAAAAGACTAAAGGTAACAATGTCGAGTAGCTTACATTAGACCAGAAGAAGGTGGCGCATTCACAGGCTATTTAATGTGGTCATGACGTGCAGGAGTTGGATGAGATCTTGGCATAGAGAAGTCCAGAGATTTGCACCCCTCCTCTGCAGCGGGCTCCCTGGTGCCCCAGATCCTGCCTTAGGAGAGGGCTGCAGCTCTTAGCAGTTTTTCTGCTCTTCATTCTCATGTTGCTTTCTTTCTCAGTCATTCCTCCTGCATATTTATCAGTTCTCTTAATAGTTGTGCGTACAGTCTGTGTACAACTGGTGGATGTAAATAAGGCAACACGTACCCCAAAATACAGCCACGATATCTGTAGCGGAGGCGCATTGTGTATAATGCATTCAAACATGTAAAATAGCCTGGACATTCATTTACCTATGGATCCAGCCAGCAGGCCAAAGCCCTCCGTGGCATGTTTTCCAGTCTTCTGGCAGGCGTGGAGCCCAGCACAAACAGCTGCCGCTCTTTGGGCTTCAGCATGTTTGAACTCGGTGCACAGTGCCTGCCGGGTACGCTGCTCTGTGCTGCCCTTCATCCTTGCAGCAGGGAAGGCGAGGTGGGGGGGTCTGCCTGGGAGTGGGGTAAGGATGTGCCAGGACAGGAGCATCTGTCCCCTGGCCAGCTGACAGCAGCCAGCCCCCTGCCGGCATGGGAGCTGCGCAGGGCAGATAAAAGGGGTCTGCTCTCATCTCGCTCATCTTCTTCACAAACGCTGTCCATCTGCGCGGGCATTTACACGTTCTGCCAAAGTGACAACATCATTACCGCTTGCTCAGTATTGGAGCTGCTGGAATATTTTCTGCATAATTTAATGCTCAGATGGGATAATGCGTATGGGTGGCCAGCAAGGCGCTCCGCGCTGCTGCCTCCCTACAGACATGGGGAACGCTGCTCTCCAAAGGGTACCGGGATCTCCGAGAAAGTTGCTTACTGCCTAATCCTGTTACCTTGAGGTGGGGAATCCATCCCTCTCAAGCCAAAAAGGCAGGCAAATCCAAGGAGCCTTGATAATTATGACATTAAAAACATTTCACCCCAGCAATCAGGGAGTAGCTGGAGAAGCATATGGGAGCTGATGGGAAAGGAATTGAAATGACCCTAGAAGAAAACTGGAATGCTGTATTTCTGAAGCCAAGACAGCACTAGAAAGCTGAGATTATCTTCACAGAACATAATCTTCTTAGGCTTTGTTCGCAGGCAGTGCTGGGCTGTTTAAACAGAGGAAGGGGTGGGGGGATCCAAACCCACATTTTTCTTATTTAAATGCAGACTAATTTTGCCCCCTGTGTTCCTTACCCTGCCATTTGGGATTCTGTCGGTTAGCTCAGAATAAAGGGCTGTAAATCCAGAAACACACTTTTTCTCTCTCTGGTCTTGCCATTGCACTCACCACAGTATTTCCTATAGGCCTCTGCCTCTTGGAGGCTGGAAATGAGCTCCCTCGGAGCTGTGAATTCCTCAGCAGCCCCTGCTTTGGTTTATGGATGCAGCACAATTGCTGTGACAGTTCAAAGAGAATGGTGGAAGGGCCGAGTGCCCTTTTTCTTTATCCACCTTCCAGGGTTCAGAAGAAATGTCATTACCTTTGCAGCTTCCCCAGGCGTGGTGTTATGAGGCATGCACAGCTG
This sequence comes from Thinocorus orbignyianus, assembly GCA_013400375.1. Taxonomy (NCBI): domain Eukaryota; kingdom Metazoa; phylum Chordata; class Aves; order Ciconiiformes; family Thinocoridae; genus Thinocorus; species Thinocorus orbignyianus. Next base: position 1,810,796 of record VXBW01008054.1, on the reverse strand, counting down.
TGTGGAAGATGGGATGAGGTTACGGGAGCTTCTACTCTCCATAAGAAAAGGATCTTTTCTTCAGCAGGAAAACGTCCTCTACTTCAAAATCTGCTGACTTTGTTGCCAAAATCAAAGGTTGAAAGGATTGTTAATTTAGATTTTTTTCTCCCTGAAAAATCAATTTCCTGTCAGGAAAATATGAGCTGTTCGGTCCCATTGCTTCTCCCTCCATGGTAGTCAGATGTATTGCTCCCCATTAAAAAACCCAGGCCGTGTACCCTCTATGAAGACCCTGGGACAACAATTAAAACCTCAAAGCTTGCTGTTTCAGATGTAGGGAGGCACTGGGCCCCACCGGTGGATTATCTGAAATGCAGAGAAAGGTCATTTCTCCTTCCTTTGTATGCTACGTATGCCAGCTCCCTTCTGCTGAGCTGGTCTCCCAGCATGACCCTTTCTTTATGCCTTATCCAGCAGCGTTGGCTTATTTTCTCTGCTCTTCACAATGCCACTGCTACCTGTGTTGCAGCATCCTCTGAAAGATTAAGGGTGTACAGTTGTACCTTAAGCAGCTGTTTGGAGAAGAAACCATATGTATGTGTATATGGAAACGGTGTCTTGCAAGTCCTCTCCACAGGCCACCTGGTGCAGAATGGCTGAAACAGAGGGTAGTCCAAACATTCAGAAACGAAATGTCACTGTTAGACTGGATTGTATTGTAAAATTGAGGTCAGCTGAGCAAGATGCACTTTGAAAGGGCTGTTTTGAAATTTATCAGTTTTAAAACAAAGAATGTAGGGCATCCTTAGAGAGTATCCTAGGAAGCAGTGATTTTTGCAAAAGACTGTGGGGTCATGACTGTTACTCAGGTGAATATGAGCTTTCACGGTAATGTTGGGGCCAAAGGACTAACTCACTCCCCAGCTATTTAAACAGGAGAGTCTCAAGTAGAAATAAATAAATCTGGTTTTGACAGAAATGTGACTGTGATCCATTTCTTTTGCTTACAACTGCTATTATGTTATCTTACATATGATAATTGTTAAAAGGATTGGAAATTTTGCCCTTTAGTGAAAGGTGAAAGATATCCACCTGAAAAAGAGGAGATGGAAGGGTAATGATCACAAGTTCCCTACAGTGGTAAACAGCAATTTAATCATAGAGAGCTTTTAAAGTTTTAAAAGTGAAAGCGTGATGTTATTGTGCGGCTGGAAGTTTAAGCTAGGCAAATACAGACTAGAAATAGTCTGCACATTTTAAATAATAGGGATTAAGAAATAGTGGAACAGTTTTCTACAGTGTGGAAAAGTCATCACTGCTGGCAATTTTCAGTCAAAAATCCCCTCTCCCACTCCCACTGGAAGAATTAAGAAAACAAAAAAACCCAGCTCTTGGACTCCAAGTAGGCATTAAAACAAGAAAGTTAGACAGTTTGAGTTGTGCTGGAGTTCAGAATACATTTTTTCATGCTCTGGAAAAACATGAAATCATGTATCTTCATCTCTTGCATCTTCTGCAGAATCCTCACTGTTGTAAGCCTAGGACTTGAGGGTATGAAGCAAAGGCTTCTCCTCCCTCCATGGTATTTATTTCCTTGCATCGGCTGAACTCTTCCAGTCTCCTCCTGCTGCGTACAGAGCTGCTGTGTAGGTGACTTACAGCATCTGCCTTTTCATCCTAACAAGAAGTAAGCTAACATGTTTCTCAAATCATTTAAGCGCACAGAATTTATCTTGCAGAAGCCTGTCTGCTAGACTTTTCTTTTTCCTGCTGACTTGTCAGAGCAAAATCACATAATCGGTAGGTGAAATGGGAGAAAAAAAGAAGAAAGGGAAAAAAAAGTCAAAAACATTCTTGCAGAAGACCAGCATCTTGCCATTGCCTTGAATCCCCTCTCCTTAACTATTAGATATGAGGAACTTTTTCCTTTTTGATAAAGGACACATGGTTTTTAACAGGTGATTTCTTGAAGCTGTAATTTACAGCTCCTCCTCCTCCTCTTTACCTACCCACCTGTCATGCTCGATCTCCTGTTACATTTTGCTAATGCTACCAAGTGCTGGTCATAAACCATTGCCCTAATTACTCAGAACATGGGGCTGAACGGTTAGTTAGCAGCGCTATTGCAATTATGGCAGCTTTTCAGGTCTAATAGCACTTTATGTTTCACTGCTTTTTATATGTCACTGGTTAAGATGATGAATTAGAGGTAGTGCTGCACCACCTGCTCATGTTCTCTCTGGGCAATGGTAGCATTCCTACTATGATGCTCTCTAGATACGACATGGTAACTAACCGGGAGCAGCTGCAGGTGGCTGGGGATGCTTAGCCTGTGGATGTAACACTCTTGGTTTGTGTTTTCCCATGTTCTTTCAAACGTGTGGTCTGTCTTTCCCGCCATCAGCATGGTATGTATTGTTTTTTCTCCTCTGCACTAAAAATTTCCTACAGTGATCTTGGGGTAAGAGCAACAAGTGCAAACCTTGGGAGAAGAGGCATATTAAATTGCACACAACTTTTTCTTCTCTTAACTTTTGCTTCTTAAAATGATATATAAAAGGAAAGAGAGAAGCTGCAGCTTTGAACTTTTAATGTATCACGGTATCTTTGAACTAACTGGTGCATGAAGTGTTCTTAAAATTCTTTAAAAACATGATAGAGAATTATGATGTGTAGACTTCTTTTAAGGGGTCTATGTTAGGGGGATGAAGACTGGTTTAAAGGACAGAGTTTGGTCTGAGTATGGTCTTGAAGTTCTTGGGTATTGCCTTGTATTGGAAAGCTTTAATTGTCTGGTCTCCTGCTCTCTGAAGATCTCCCGCTTACATTGCCCTTTATCAGTTTTAGAAGATAATATTTAAGCAGCGCTGCATGAATACCTTCATAATTGGTAGTAAAAAAAACTTTACATTTTCTCATCATACCTTTTACTCCAGCTACAGGGAAATGAGCCCTTCAGCTGGAGCCTTTAGAGGAATTTTAATGTGAGAATGTTAGTTTGGATATATGTAGTTTGTTTGTATACCTGGTTAAAGTGCTGAATCTTTTAATTAATTGAATATGGGTACAGTGCTAAATTGACAGCCTGTCTGCCAGCTGCTGCTGCTTTTTATTTACAGCATATGTATACAGTGATGGTAGTTTAAGCTCCCCAAATATGTTTGTGCTGACTTGGAGAGTTTGTCTATATGGTCAGAAAGAGAATCTTTGTTATTCCTTGTATTTGCTGTCAAAGCAGTCCCCAAAAGACTATTTCCCCTTGCTTTCAGGGTGCTTGTAGGATAACAGTATGTGTTTGTTGGTTTTGCTGCACTGATCATGTCCCTGAAAATCTGATCCATATCCCCAAAGCTCACATCAGAAGGGTCCTGAACCACTGGCAGGCATGGTTCACTTCCATTTGCTTCTGCTTTGGTTCAGCAGAAGCTGAAGGAGGAGTAGATTTAGCCAAAGAGATTCTCAATGTTGCTGAGGAGACCGTTTGGGGGGAGAGCAAGAGTGAACGCAATGCACCTCAGAACCATACTTTGTCATGAGGGTAGCTTGCTGGTTGTAGGAGCTTTGAAAACAGTAGAAGAGTTGCAGTACAATATGTCAGCCAACAGCTAGAAAAAAGCCAGAAGCCTCTTCACCACACCTGAAAAAAAACTCAAGGAAATTAAGTAATTATGCTTAAGACTAGTGAAAATGCACTTTGTTTCTTTACAAATACACTTCTTTTATGTAATTTGAAATAAATGAATAAGACGTATTTGTATTTCCAGTCTCCTCCTGAGCTAACATACAGAAAGCAATTGTATAACGGATGCCGCATTTGATGCCTAAAGGTTCTTTCCTGCCTTTCCTGCTGATACTGATGACCACATCTGAGGGTGCTTGTGCATCTCATTCTCTGTTGCGTAACAGCCTATGCTGGTTTTGTGAACTGATTTATTTTCAGCCTTCTAGCACATGACTGTTTTAGACCATCCTCTTTTCTTGTTCCAGATTTCTATTGCTCCCTCCCACGGTCCTTCTTGGCCTGCTGCTTTGTGGCTACAGCCAGTCTGCATATCCTTCAAGAAAACAACCTTGAGGCATATCATGCCGTCATGAATGTGTCCCAGACTTTTTCCCAGAAATGCTCAAAATAATCATAGAATCATTTAGGTTGGAAAAGACCTTTAAGATCATCGAGTCCAACTGTTAACTTAGCACTGACAAGTCCACCACTTAAACCATGTCCCTCAGCACCACAACTGCACGTCTTTTAAATACCTCCAGGGATGGTGACTCAACCACTTCCCTGGGCAGCCTGTTTCAGTTTGATAACCCTTTCAGTGATGAAATTTTTCCTAATATCCAATCTAAGCCTTCCCTGGTGCAACTTAAGGTTTTTTTCTCTTGTTCTATCACTTGCTACCTGGGGGAAGAGGCTGACACCCAGAATCTTATTTTTCCTTTTACTCCTGCAGTGTAGGTTATGTCTTACCCCATTTCTTTGATTTAAGATGACTTGACTTATGTTCCCTTGTGTTCTAATCATCATCATCATCTTTGCAAAGCGTGGCATATACCTCACTTGAACTTGGCCCCTAATGTCCATGTTTGGACTGTCACATGCTGAAAACAGACCAACCTCACATTTAGCAGGTTTAGGAAAAAGAGGCAGTATGTAGAGGAAGTTAAATATCCTTAGGGTATGATGTGGTTTATTGGACTCGCAAACATAGAGATATTTCAAGTAGGGAAGCTGGGTACATAATACCCTAATAATTGCCTGGAAGCACTGAGGAGCATTAAGCCCTTTAGCCTTTTCTCATTTAGTGTGCAGTACTGTTTTTTTTCAAAACGACTGGAGGGACGGACAGCGTGGGAGTCATGATGTGAGATTGTGGGATGCCAGATCCCTACAAGCAACTTGCATTAGAGGGGAATGCCACCCTTGAGCAGAAGCCTGTTCTATTTAGGGTTTAGGTTGGGGACCGTATGTATGCCATACTTATATATTTTTCTCACAGAGTTCCTGTCATAAATAGTGTAAAGCAGGATTAATGCTCAGTCATGTTTAGCTTGAACTGGACATGATACTCTACTCCTGCACCAGTATCGTATGTCTGCTTAATCTCTCTAAAACTTAAAATCTCTGGGCCTTAAGAATAAGGCTGTTTGCTGATCCCCTCTGCAGCAGTCCTTTCTTGCTGACAGTGTAGTATCTTTGTGTAGGATTTTTTTTTCTCCTATCTTGCCTTTCTGGTCGTTTTGTAGCAGATGGGTGTTTGCTGCCTACATTGTCCTCTCTCCTCCATGCTAGAATCCTTCATTCCAGTTTTGTTCTTTTCCCTCTAGGTCCTGGGAAAATAGCAAAAAGTCACCTTGGCTGCCTGCTCCTGATATCGCTGCTGCTATTCATCCCCTCTCAGAGCTGGTTCTTAGTTCTGAAAAGCTGTCTCTCCAGACCCTGGTGGGAGTCTGAAATCCAGAGCAGGACTTGACTCAAGCCTGATTCTGTCTTCGATTATAATACATGTTTGCATTCTCTCTGTGCCCAGCTCATCCTTCTGTCTATGTCCTTGCAGAGATAGGGCGAGGTTCCCAGAGCCTGTCTCCAGAATTTCATTCATTCATCGAAAGGTGTGTAAACAGCACGTCAGGGACCTCTCCCTGTATTCCCTCATTTTTAAGGAAAGGACAAGGTTTAGAGCTAGGCATGTTTGTGCTTCAGTGCCCAGCTCTCAGAAGCTGGGGGAGAAGGGACTGAAGAAGTGGAGTGTAGCCTTTTTGCTGCAGCTCTGGGGCTACTTGATCCTCTTGACACCCCTCCAGAGGGGAGAGAGGTGTTGCTATCCCTTTTACTAGCAGAGCAGAGACAAAGAAGCAGGGACACTAAAACCAGAGTCCAAATCCCCAGTCTATGTCTTCTTGCTAATTAGTCAGCACATTCCTAACTGGGAACAGAAACCCAAAACCCTGACTGAGCCAAGCCTCTTGATTCATTATTCTCATTACTCCTCTTCCAGCTTTATCCTTGAAGTATGGATGGAGACAACAACATTCTATAGTATGAGTGTGCAACCCTCATACTATGCATTGCTTGGTAACAGATTGAACTGGGGCACTGAGGGATAACTTAACTATTTTTTATTAAAAAAAAAAAAAGGAGATTAATTATAAGTCTGGAAATGCATGTGATCTTATATAATCATCAAATAAAATGTTACTATCAGTTTAATACCCAACAGGAGAGGGAACAAAGCAGCCCCAGACACATGCAGGGAAGGCCCAGGTGAGACAGAATGGTATCCTTGTCCTGTAAGAAGCCAGAGCTGATGAGGTTGCTCCTGTGTCACCGCAAAACGCAGCTCTCTGGGACAGCAGCTAGCAGTGTGCTGTGTACTGAGTTGGAGTGGGCTAAGGTTACCTTCACAGCTATAATTTCATTACTGTTGCTTTTTCACGGAAAGTGATTTTTTTCATTTGTTCAGCAAATGAGGCAGAGGAAGAATGGAGGGATGTGTGGCACGGAAGTGATTTCCTAAACCCCAGCCTGAATTCATGTTGATTAGGAGCTGGGAATAAGAAGATTGGGTTTGGTTCTTTTCTCACTGTGGCTGCAACCTGAAAGTAGTGCTAGAGAAGCTAGTGAATTTGTATCACAGTGAAACTGCCATAAATGCAAGAGGTTTTGGGCCAAGTTTTCAAATAATTGCTTAGTTCAAAGGCTTTATCTGAAGAACCATTCCTAGTTAATTCTGCTTCTATATAGGCTTCTGATGTGATTACCTGAAGTTCATTCAGTGAACCAGAGTCTTATCTCCTCCTTTTCCTACCCACAAATTAAGACATTTACCTGCCGTGTAAAATTTAAGGTGAAGGAAAAGATCTTTTTCTTTCAAAGGTTTTTTGGCATCTTTTAGTGATAGGAAATCTTCTAATTCCTTCCTAACTTTCTTTGAAGAAAGCTAGTCAGAACCAAGAATAAGGAACAAGCTGAATTTAGGAGACAAATAATGATAGTGAGAACCATATACAGAAAACATTTTCATTGTAATCTAGAGGGAGGGACTTTGGTAGATTCTTGAAAAGAACTAGGAGGCTTTTCTGTGTATGTCTCAGCTGTCATAGGCATTACTGATGCCATGGCAGGGAGGAAACTGTATGAAATTTTTCAGTGGGGAGGGAACCTGCCTCTCCATTCATTGCATTTCAGCAGCTTCTAGCACCTCTATAAGTATTTATCTGCAAACTGAGGAAATCGAAAAACAAAGAGACCAAATAAGTATGCCTCAATACTTTTAACAGTCTAAGCCTGAACACTTTTGACGGTAACTGTCTTTAGTGGGTGCTACAGTTCACGTATCTTGAAAATCAGACTTTTAAGTAATTATTTAGTTTAGTTGTAAGCACTTAAAATTAAGTACTGTGGTTTTATATTTAGAAAATGAGACTAACGGCACCTGTCCTGAGAGACAGAATGCATTAGGATTATTCTGACGTTGTTCTTTTTACTTCAGTAGTTTTCCCAGTTCAAGCATTCAGGGGTTCAGGCTTCAGGTCTGCAGACACACAGTGCAGGTACGTGACCATTTAGCTAGTTGTTACAGAACAACTCTGGTCTGACCCTAATGGGGTGGGATTGTAATGCGCTGTAAACTAATTTGATAAGAACTGGAGACTTATCATCTAAGTGTGACACATATACTCTAAAGTGTTGATAAAATTATTGAACACTTAAAGGAGATATGCGTTGCCAGACTTGTGAAGGGAACTATCTAGCTTACTGGAGCTACAACACTTTTCACTTTCTTCTATTTCAAATCTTAGGTTAGATTCAAACAAAATTTGTCGCCATTTGGCAGTTTTTCACTGGTTTTCAGATACAAATGTTGGATGTGGTGGATAAAAGCCTTATACTTTACTGCCTTTATGTGACAAATAGATGCCAGATACAGTCGGGAAATAATTTTTAAGCACTTAAAGGCAATTTACAGTACTTGTTACATTAGATGCAAACCTAGGTTCCTGCAAAGTCAAAAATTGTTTCAAGGATAACAAGTAGATCGAATTAATGTAGCTGAAATTATATTGGATTGCTTGAAAGGCCATTTGTTAATGTACAGAACACCTGGAAAATCTCTCATTGTGAAAAAAATACCACCCACCTAAGCCAAGACAAATCAATACAGAAGATACCTCCGCAAAATATAGCGGAGCTGAAAGGAGCCATGGGGAGGATCTGAGTTGGAGTCTTATAGGAACACTGTGAAAATATAATCTCCAAAATTTCAATGCATTATTTTTTAAAAACCATTAAGAACTGTCCTACATTTTACATGAAATATCTAGCACTTAGATTGCATTTTTCATTTCTGCGTTTTGAAATGCCATGTGAAGTTTGGATCTATTGTTATCTTGTAGATGGGTAAATTGAGGCACAAGAAGTAAAGGAATTTATTCAGAGTTATGAAGCATGCCACTGGTGGAATTGAAAATAGCAGTTGGCTTTCCTACGGTACTGTTCAATAAGTTACCCCGTGTTCCTGACAACATATATATCACTTGACCCATCTTGGTCTGACGGTGCATGACTCTCACCTCCTAGCAGTTTTCCCATTCTATTTGGGAGGAAGAAAAGGTTTAAATGCTGCTGAATTAGAAAACTGACTTTGAAAATGAAATCTTTGCGTTTTTTAACAGATCATTTTAACTAATAATAAGGAATTTGTAAGCAGGCTTTGTATGCTTGTATGTTTTTTAAATATATACCATTTTCCATTAGCTTTTCCAAATGCAAGCACGATATCAGGTTAAGTTACATAGTTTGCTACTAATACACTGGGTTTGACCTAAAATAAAAAAATAAATAGTAAAAGAGTTTGTTTTCATCTTAAACAAACAACTGGCATTAAAAGAACTGCTGAAGAAAGCTCTTCAGGTAGTGTGGACTGACTTCAGCAGAGTTGCACAGATTTACCTTGGCTGAAAACCTGGCTCGAAATCAAATTCAGTCCCATAGCAGAGGAAATGTCTTAGGACATCCAAAGGAAAAACACAAAAAGTAATATAAAATACCTGCCAGGGTCTGTTTAGAAAGATTTGACTTAATCATGTTCCAGAGAGGAGCTGGTTAAAGCTTGTAATGAAGAGATAATTTGGTGTCATTTGCTGTGGGTTCTTCAGCAATTATCTGGAATGCAGTTTGGATGGCATCACTGTAGCCTTTCTCCCTCCAGCAGCACTTGAATCATCTTGTTGAATTTCAAGAGCCACTAGAGAGGAGACACCAAGGCTGGTGTCAGATCCTGACTGACAAACCACATTGGGTTTACAGCATCTTGTTGCAGCAGGATTGCAAAAAGCGTAAAAGGGTTTCTGAGAACAAAATGCTCTTGTATTTGATTTACTGAGAAAGAGCATCAGAGTGATTAAGAATGGGTAGACCTGTTCAGAGAGATCGAGAACATTCTTCCTTTCTTCACTGTTTGACTGTTTCCAAAAAAGAATTTGGTTTAGAAACTGGTTTGGAAAACATTTGGTGCAGTTGTGCTATTAAATTGCTTTGCATTTTTCCATCAATGTAGATTCAACAAGAAGTGAAAATGTCAGAACCCCGGTTAGGAACTTTTTTTTGGTGTTGTTTGCACCTGAGTATAGATCCAATTAAACACAATGTTCGAATGTACTCGGATCCAAAGGTGTTTGTGCCAGGATGTAGAGCTGAACTTTTTCTGACTAAGTTTGTCTTTCTTTGGAATTAAAAGGATCAGATATGTTGTGCATGAATATACTCCTCAGAGATTTAAAGTGTGGTTTTGGAGTTGGGGGAGGGAGGGAAGGGTTCTGAGCAGACATGAAAAGGTGATGGAAATATCACATCATATCCCAGGATATGTCAGTAGACTTGTCATACTTCCAGTAGAAATAACGAAGCATTAGTGCTCTTACGTAAAACACTGGTGAGGATTCTTTTAGAAAATGTGTCTGGTCCCTCCTGCTCAAGAAAAATGAATTTCTTTGGGAGCAGATAAAGAGGAAGCTTCTAGGATGTTGAGGAATTGAAGGTCCTTCACAGAAAATGATTATAAAAGACTTTGATTTACTTAGCCTGGTAGAGCAAGGCTAAAGGGGAGGTGATTATTCCCTGTAACTACACCAATCAGTTAAGCACCAAGAAGAACACAAGGACTCTTTCAACTCAGAAAGGCAAATTTTACCTAAGAAGAAAAGAGTATAAATTTGTGATGGATAAATGGATTTTGGAGATGAGAGGAAGATTTCTAACCCTTGCAGGAATGGAGGTTTTAAACAGTTTCTGAAGAGAGGCAGGCAAGCAAGGAGAGTCAAAAACCTGTTTTTAAAATGGAGCTTGAAAATACTGTTTCCAACAGAGCTGGTGTGGACAGAAGGGACAGATGGAGAAAGATATGAGATCACTCTGCCTGAATTTGAAGTTGTTCAGACATAAGATCAGGTCCAGAAGTTACAGAGCTGTGAAAGCCTGGCACTGTGACCCAGGTAATGAGACCTGTTGAGTGAGAGGACGTGGTGGCCTGGGCACAGCACCGCGGTAATGCAGCTGTGGATCCGCGGGTGGTTCATTTTAAGCCAGCTTTGAGCACAGAGAGAAGTAAAACATAGTTATATCTTTTCATACAGACATACTTTGAGTTTGGCAGAATAAACACAATTCAGGCAAAAAGCCATTTGTGCCACTTTTGTATACAAAGAGGGAAAGTTACAGTGCGATGCTAAAGGCTTCTTGCAATGAACATAAAACCTTTCCCAGTACTCCCAGGCTGTGCCAACCTAGGAGGAGAGAACTTATCTTCATCATCAGTTTATAATTCTGTGAATGGTAGCGAGGAACACTAATTGCAATATGTGTTGAGATAGCACGTTATGAATCTATGTTCCTGCAAAGAGCACATGTCCTGTGTAGCTTTCTGCTTCTCTCACTTTCTGTCTTTTCCGTGCTCTGATTTGTAAGGGGGATTCCACAACCTGCTCTTAGGGTGACACTGGGTGCAAAAGAACCTGGCCAGGTGGGCGGCGATGCAAGGTTTGGGTTTCAAACCCACTTTTGGAATTCTTTCCACCTTCCAGGACCAAAAGAGTTTGAATTTGTTGACCATCCACACACACCGTTTATTTAGGGAGTGATGCAGAGGGGACAGATCCCTTGAAAAGGGTTTAATGAGTTGTTGATTAGCTGAAGGAGTTTTTATTATTGCTTAATTATAGCTTTTCAATATACTTTGTAAGGTTTATACATAACGGCAAAAACTCTAGAAACTCCAGAGCTGTTACGGGGCCATTGTGGTCTGTTCTTCCCTCTTTCTGCACAACACTGGTAATTTTTTCTGCCTTTGTTGACATGCTGACAGCTTCTCTGTCCTCCAGCCTGCAGGAGACTGACAACTGCTGCTCTGGGGACAGTCCTTCACTTAGGCAGGGTAAGATCCGTATGCAAGTGTGGAATCGCAGTCCTCAAGGAAAATGCTATTTGAGCTGCATAATTAGAGGATAAATTATTTGTCAACCAATAGAGAATAAAGAAACCTATCTTTATCTAATGTTTTATCATTAGCTGAAGCAGAGAGAGGATTTTTAAGTTCAATAAAGAGAAGATAATATAGAGCTGAAATTCTTAAATTAGCTGCTTTTATTGTAGTTAGTACTTTGGTTAATCTTTTTAATTTATCACTTAGTACAGGGCAATTACCCACCATATGGAAATCAGCCAAGGTTATTGTATTAGTGAGATATGTTTGCAGTGTGCAGGCTGGAAAGAAACCGTACAGACTATGTTATCAGTTGGTGCAAGAGTGGTAACAGCTCTATTGAGAGCTCCAGGTAGATTTCAGACGGTGACCTCTTGATCCTTCTTATCAGTTCAATGGTAGGTAGAGAAGCTCTCCTAGGGAAGCTTGACTTACAATGATTAATGCTGCTCTTTCCTTAATTGAGAAGGGCTGATTGATAGGATAAAACTTCATGGATTTATTTCAATCATTTGATGTGGCAAATCATCAATTATCATTATCTAAATTAACACAGACTGGCATAAAGGCAGAAGTAGTAAATTACTTTATGGATTACCTCAAGTACAGTACACAAGTAATTTATTTGGCTTAATAGATGTAATTTTCGACCTGGTAACCTGATGTATATAGGTGCCTTAGGTTCCCACGTGGAGATAATTATTATCCTCTCAATTCATTATTTGCCCATACCGTGTGTGTTCAGTGGGTTCTGCTGACAGCTAAAGCACAAGAAAGGAGTATTAGAGATTGCAGAATAAAAGAAGTAGATGCCAGTCCACTTCCATAGTGACAGAGAGTTATCAAGTGGTCATTTATTTTGTGTGACATTGGCTGACTTTTTCCAGTTTCTAGTGGAAAGAATTTTACTTCAGTGTAGACAAGGAGCTAGCCCACTTCAAAAAGAACACAAATAGTTTGTTGACATCCTTAGCTATTGCTTCAGCTGAAAAACTGAAGGAAACTCTGTCCCCTTTCTGGCAAATACCTCTCCTGATGTAACACATTTGCAGGCATCACTAGGAATATCTCCTTTATAATCCAATCTGTGTATGTTCTGTGGACTTCATATTCTGGGGTGACAGTCTAGCACTCTGTACCAGTACTGATGTCACTGCAATTTGATCAAGTTGTATTGCAAATCACATTAGTCAAGACATCTCCATACCACCCACGCATTCTCAAAGCAAATAGTTGTTTCCAAAGTACAGAAAATTATTTCAGTTCTTGCTAAATTACTAGACCTTAATGCTGTGAATACTTTAAACCGAATTGCTCTCTCAGTCTTTCATTATGTATGTAAAAACACCTATGCAGCTGTGCTGGTGTTTTCCTCCACTCCCTTTTCTTCTGTGAGAGGAACTGAAATGGAAGATGTGTTCTGATGTGGAACAGTTTCGGAATGGGAACAGGGAGATTGTGGAATTGTAATTACTGCAGCCACACAGACTGGGTAGGAAAAAGTTTGGGGTGGCTTGAAGAAGAAAGGTTTACTCTGAAAGTAGTGATGGTATCTAAGAGATCTTTTTTTCTCCACTAAGCACAATGCACAAGCACATGCCTAACTTTAAGCCTGTGCATAAAGGTCTTGCAATACAGTATTGTACTTAGGACTCATTGACTTTGTTGAATAAGTGCCCTGGGACTATTTTGTTCCATGTATGCTCAAACCTCAGGTTCCTAACTCTGGTGCTACTACCTTCTCCTGAACAGAGAAGATAGAGTGGAAGACACTTTGTGATGATAAATAAAAATCAAACTTGTTGCTCCTTTTGATTATTTTTTCTTAAGGAGTTATTGGCTCTTTGACGAAGTTGTTATTATTATCAGCATTTTGAAGGACAAATATAGCCTTAATGCAAACTGACAGTTTTAAGTATTCAGTCTGATAACCAGATTCATCATTGCTGGCATGGCTAAGCGTGAAGCATGTGTGGCTTCGGGTTGCTACAGTGGCTCTGGAAAACATGGAAATTGTAATCTCAAGGTCAAAAATAAAACCGGAACTTTTTATTTGCAGTGGTTTTCTTAGCAGACATTCACTTCGTATTAAAAGTTAATTAATTTCATACCACTTTCCTTCTCCTGAAAAAAAGCTACAGTGATGTCTAATAGCTCCCTGTGTTCAGGATGTACCTTTCAAATGGCAGGCCCAGGTAGCTACTTCCAGGGTACAATATTGTAGTTATTGAAAGTACCCAGCAAGAATGAAGACAAATTGGAAAAATATAGTATGTTGTTGAACCTAGAAAAATAAACTGAGAGAAAGAATGCTCTTTTCTGAAGTGGGACCTGAGGAAGACGTAAGGTAAAAACCTTATCTATTTTGGAAGTGCAGTGCAGCTCTGCAGATCTATAGGTCCATACTTCCAGTAAATTCCTGCTTAGTTCACATGCAGACTCTGCATATGCAACTCTTGCAGCATCTGAAATCTCAGAGAAAAATTTAAGTACAGAATAGAATAACTGCTTGAAAGTGTCCCCAGGTGTATTATCTGAAATGCTGCTCCATCACTTTTAAAAGACACCTTAGTAAAGGAAAATTGAGGTGACCTCCTAGCAGTATAAAAGTGTGTTCAGAGGAAGAAAATACCAAGCACTAATAAGATCTTTAATCCCCAGAGCACTGTATAACCAAACCGGTAACTACAAGCTGAATCTAGAGACATTCAAATGGAAAATCAGGCATGTTTTTAATAGAGAGAGTGATTATTCATTTACACAAAAATTTCAAAAGAAGCAGTGAGTTCTCTCTCTTTGCCTTCCTGTCAGGAGGTTTTTAGGGACATGTCTTTAGTGTCCTGAAGCACCTTCACCCTGTTTGCCTGTGGGAGTGTATTGTTTTGATGTAGAGATGCTTGCATACCTACTGTTCTGTTTCTGTGCTAATTAGAGACCAGCTTAAAGTGAATGAATAGTGCTCCTGCTGTCACTTCATGTCATTGATTCATTACTAATTTACAGGGGAAAGTACTGTAGCAGATGAGATGCCCCCTCATAGCTCTATGGTAGCTTTGTCCCTCTCTGCAACACATTGACGGATCAAAAATTAAAGTTCAGTTTTGAGTATGAAATATCAAAGCCAAGAGAACATATAATGATATTGCTCAACAGATGATGCTTTGGAATAAAATAGCAATGAGGATGGAGATCAGAGGAATCATTTGTTAGCTGATGAAATGTTGTTGATTATGGCTATTCCAATTGTATCTTCTGCTCCATTGCACACCTAGTTCTTTGACATACTGTGGTCTCAGCTGCTGGGATCAGCTTTAATTTACTGTAAACTGAGATGAGCTGTACCCATCATAATGACAAAAGATGTACCTGAACCTTTTGATGAGGCTGCAGATCTTTAACACATCCTGGACTTGGGTATTTTTTCCCCCTCACAGTTCAATGAACATCTGCTTCAAGAGGCAGGGAGAGAGAGAATAGCTGTTTACAAAGATGTGAACAAAGCATTTCCCTCAGGCCCACATACATTTAAAATCCATTTTAACACATGCATTTGTACTCTCCGTTTCTCACAAACTGTCTGCTTAGTGAATCTTACCACTTGCTAAGTCTTCTATCAAAGTGGGAGTTGCAAAAGACTATTTATGATTTTCTTATATTTATTGCTTCCCCTCATGGTACCTAGGGCTATACAGAGATGTGGTTAATTTTTCAGTCACAGAGAACTTGCAGGAACCAGGTGCCCCCTTGAACAGGCTCATGCTGGTCCCTTGGGTTAGAACCAGCCAAAGTCAATCTGAGAGGTTTGCTGCACCAATTCTGCCAGGGTGAACCACACCTACAATGAACCATCTCCTTCAGGCAGCCACTGAAATGTGCAGTATGGGTTGTAGGTAGGAAGGTGTTGCCTTGTGCCCACATCCAGGTAAAGGAGCAAGACCAACACCTCTTTTTCATCGATGACTATGTTGGTTTTTTTTCCAAAGGGGAATTATTTTTGATTGGTGATGATTTAACTCACCCTAAAGCATAGCTCCTAAGCAAACTATGTATCTACATTGGATAAATCAGCTAATGGGCACAGACCATACTGCAGTATGACTGTTATACATGTATGTGGAGGAGAAAAGTAGCGAGCAGAGCACCACCAGTCATTCCTAACAGAACCCTGAGTAGCCATTGAGATGTCCTTTCCTGTTAACAGAGTGAAGCTGAATAACTCCAAAGGTTAAACTCTTTCCTCTTACAAGTCACACTTTTGCTCTGCCTCTTCCCTGGATGTTCATGCTCTGTTCTCAGGTGCTGGGGAGCCTGATGGACTCCAAGCTGGGTGCACTCGCTCCAAATAACCTTTCCGACTCTTAGCTTCTGATACTGTAGTGCGTATATGATACAGAGGCATCATTGCTCACATGCATACAAGTATAGGAAGAGAAAATTCTTGAGATCTAAAAGCCGTTACTGAAGTGGCCAGAGGTTATTCATCCTACTCACAAGCGCTCTGATCTTTCATTCCAGCTGCGTATCATGATCTTTGGCATATAATATTTACAGATTTTCAGAAACACTCTATTGCGCTTGGGGGCGATTTTCAATATATTTCACAGCTTGTACGCCTTGTGTGGAAGCACCTGCTTGATTTTCGAAGTGGAGATTGTTGTACTCTGCAGACTGAAATGAGAGGGACCTTATGAAAAACCAAAACTGCTTCTTGGTCTAAAGTAAAAGTAAAGTTAAGTCTTAATGAAATGCGGTATAAATAATAACATATGTTGCCTTCTGTGAAATGGCTTATGATGACTTTTCTTCAAAGTGATGCACTGTACAAATTATTCCCTTTGTTATGAAAAAAACCAAGATATTGACTGCACAGCAGATGTTATGTGGCTGCTGAGTTCTTTTGAGGTGTAAGCTTCTCACAGAAAGTGGGGGAACTGATAGATCTGATTGAAATCACCCTCTGACCAAGGCAGCACATTTCTCCTGTCAGAACAGTTTTGCTGTTGCATTTCCATGGAGGACCATTGGTAATGGAGTGGAAGATTAGTTTAGCCACAGCAGCGTGTTTTATACAGATGTTCCAAAGGCTCTTCTGTACTCTCTGCCATTTTCTGGAAGGAACTAATTCAAACTAGGTAGCTAACAACTCTGTTTCCCTGATGCTTTAGTTGGAAAGACAAATGGCCTTGAGGCTCTCTGAAGAAGCCGTAAAACTGATGGATTTGCTGTTGTCCTTTTGTGAGTGGAAAGGTTGAGCATTGCTGGCTGGATCCAGGCACCGTGCAGGGGTACTGTACGGCTCTGCCAGGGCTGTTTGGTCGTCCGTGCTGTCCCAGCCTGGGTTTGCTTGGCAATATTTCCAGTGTGCTTCATTTCTGACGTGCAGCGCTCACTGCTCTCCTTGGCTTCCGCACAGTCCAGGCCTGGCATCTGTACCCTGAGCTGAAGGTTGTAGATTAGGTAGTCCGTTATGGACTACTGCAGCTTTGACTGTTCCAGGTCACAACCCCAGCTCCTGTAAGCACTTCTGTTGTGGCCTTCAGCATCTCTGTGGTCCTAGCCCAATGCCTTTCACTGCTGAAAATCAAATGTGACTTACATTCTGCTTTCATCATTCCTCACAATGTGTTTTTGCCCTGGTGAGCATAGTTGCAAAAATTTGCTCCGAGCTAATCATCTGAGCGCTGAATGATCGGGAAAATCCCCCAAGCTGCACTGTGGCACTTCTGAAATAATTTTCTCAAGATCATTTAGTGGGTAAAGCTATTTACAATTTCACTTCACTCAGAAATAATTGCAGGAGGTAAAGAACCATAGACAGGGAAAAGAAATCCATTATAGTTATGTGAATGCATTATTATTTATTTGCTTATGCATGGAACCACTCTTTTAATAGGCTGTAGGAGATTGTGAGTTCTCTTTTCTCTTCATATTTAATAAACCCCTTTGCAATCTCTGCAGTTCCTGCAAATGAATATTTTGAAGGATATTATAAGCACAGCTAATCCCCACCTGGTAAAAAGTAGCTGGCCGTGGCAGTAAACAACTCTTAGAGGCAGGCAGTTGTACAAACTATGGAACACAGAGAAAGAATCCTGGTATCTGTGAGTTACGTGCAACAGCCGCTGCCTGAGACATTATGGATATGGCCATTACGCAGTGTTAGGTCCTGATGACACAGGCTCCTGCCAAACTCCACCGCACACAGCAGCCCCTGATAGCTGCATATTGGATGATTGAATTATGCTAATGAAAGGAAACACAATTAAATTCCTATTTTTTTAACCTACTGATTCTTAACTGTATATCTTTGAGTGGAACTCCATGGTGCCTGGTGTTGTATTAACAAAGTGTGGTATTTTGACTCAGAGTTGGATTCATAACTTGGATTCCTGGATAAGATAATGAACCTGAAGGGCTCTTTTTGTGCCATACGGACTTGTACAGATGGGATTTGCTTTACATTCCTGAATTTTCCGTGTTGAATGGGTTGGATGAAACTTTACCAGATGTACAGCAATTATGGGTGTAAGTAGTTATCTACAGATGTAGTAATCTGTAACTTGTTTGTTTATGCAAAAATGACTCATTATTTATCTTGGTGTAGAAAAGCAACAGTGGATCTGAGTTGTGTAGCAGTGGTGTTCGAAAGGTGTGATTATTGGGAGAGTACTTAGATAATAACATAAGCCACATTCTTTAGGGTGCGTGTCTGGGGATGCATGAACCTTGTACTGGATAGTTATTTTCACACAGTAGTGAAAGCACCTATGTTAAAAATTAATTAACTTGTTTGAACTGTACATAGGAAGTTATGTTCAGGTCTGGAGCTCAGTTTGACTTATTTAGGTCTAAAGGTTTAACTTTGAATCCAGCCGAGATGATAACGCTGGAATTGTGCCTTTTAGGTTTTAGTCATGTTATTTCACATGCTGTTATATACATTATTTATGACAAGGATTCCAAAACATTTTAAAGATACATTATCTTTTGGGACATCTTCACTGATTCTCAGCCCACAACATCTTAGCAACAGCAGTATCAATGGATTGCAATGAAAAGTGAGATTAGGAATGCGTACGTTTGTATCATTCTTTTTAATGCAATTTTATCATTGGAAATAAGGAGACAGAAGGACAGCTTTGTGATGAAACTGTTCTTCCCAGACAGCCAAGAAATGTCTCATGTACCCTTTGTGCTCTACAGACCACAACTAGGTCATTTCTGCTTTGTGCTACAAATCTATTTTCTTTCTAGCTTTTTATGATGATGACTTTGCTTTGATATTAATAATAAGCTGTCTGCATTATAGTGAGGGCCTTGCATAAAAAATGCATTTTCTTGTACTACGGCACACTGTAGTCCTTTACTCTTTACTCTTATGTACTCTTAAAGATATGGTGAGTCAGTCCGCAAGTACAGAACAAAGTCAGATCTCTGATGTGCTCTGACATTGACATCGTGGGATTTTTCTTGTATTTTGAGGTATGCTTTCCAAAACTATGGTTCTCTAAGTATTTCAGATTCTGCATTATACTAAAGTATATACCCCATGACAGTCACTTAAAAGTCCACAGTAATGTTAACATTAACTTTAAGGTTACAATGGAAGAGCTTCTTCTCCAAAAAGCACATTCATTTGCTGCATGAGCTAAAGAAGAATCTTTGTCAGTGTTAATTAGCTCTAATACACAGCTGGATGCTCCTGATCATATCCAGTCATGGTCAGATATCAAAATAAAAGTTAAAATACGTTAAAAAGTTAAAGTTAAAAGTTAAAATAAGAAGAGAAAGTATAAAACTAGTGCAGAAATACCCTTTTTCTTTTCCTGAAATACATTTGCATGGCCCCCATAATCTTTCAAGGTCAGAGGTTTTAATTACATCTTTGAGTTTAAATCAGCAGTGGAATTTTCTTCTGTGAATTGGTCTAGTAAGTTTGTCAGTCTGTTCGTACTTGTGGTATCCTGCAAAATGGATATCACCACTGTAATTATGAATTATCTGGAAAAAGCTTTTCCTTTTATTTTTCATGAAGAGTTGGCTTTCTAATCTGGTGTCTCTTCCTTCCTGTGAAATAATGACTAATTATTCCCTATTTGTGTTCTTTGTGCCTTTTGTGGTGTTGTGCATTTCTCCTGTAAATCTTCCTAATCATGTCTTCCACGCTGAAGAATCTTAGTCAGCTTAATTTTGCTTTGCACGTCAACCTTCCTCATTTTGCCCTTTTCTGTACCTTCTCCAGTTCTGTTGTTTCTGAGGTGACCATGCCTTCTACTAGGATCATTTTCCCTCTGCAGAAAGCACTAGTATGTGTGCTCGATGTACAGATTATGGGTAACAGGCAGCCAATTTCAAGCCACAGTGATTACCCTTCTGTTGCTCAGAGTTGTACCTGAAGCCCACCTCTGTGCAGACCTGATGGGCACTGATAGGGACCTCAGCTCTCAGATTGATGTGCACCAACTTCAGTCTGTCGTGGTGCACTCGGCTGCAGGTTCCCCCATGAAGTTTAGAAAAAATTTATGCACATCCCACTTCCCTCATTCTAGGCTTTTAGATTTCAGAAGACTGTGGATTATACCACAGCAGAGATTGAACTAGACTTTGGTAGTGGGGATTTTTCCCCCCTTTTTCCTTGCTGGCACACCACCGTATGCTTTTTCCCACATTAAAGGAAAAAGAGGGATTGTTTCTCACAGCTTCACCAGCTTTGTTCTCTCTCAGGTCTTCTAAAACTGGACTTTTGGGAACACTAGCCTACACTTTTTACTAATGCATGTAGCATTATGGAAGCTATACCTATTTCACAGAAGAAATGAATAGTCTAGGAAATGAATAGTCTTCTCCCCTTCCATCTGTGGACTAAACCCTTCCTTTTTCCTGATCAGATGATAGTACTTGAGCTCTCATAAAAAATATTCTCTCAGCTATAGATAATCCTAGAAAAATTGAAGGAATACAGGGAAATGAAATGGCATTTCTCCAAGTCCTCATAAGAAATAAGAATCAGTACTTAATATTTGAGATGGTGGGGTCAGGAACAGAAAAGACAAAAAAAAAAAAACAAACCCGAGGTTACCATAGTAGTGTAGCACACATTTAATGTGATGCCTTGAATTGTTACTTTAAGTTAAATAACTGCATATTTTTAAGGAATAACTTTTTTATAATAACATTGGCCTCAGTGGTAGAACCATGTGGAGCAACGTGTGTAATATTTTGATTGATTTCTGTAAGTGAAAATGCCAAGTGCCTCCATTCATTTCCAGAGTATTTTGCCCATATGCGACACCGGCACGGTTATTCTACTGCATGAGCTTTTGAAATTCTAGTCTCACTAAGCTGGAGTATATAGACATTAAGTATCTTGGCATTCCTCCTGCGGGTGGAAGTCACCTTCAGGGAAACCCAAAGGTTTTTGCAGAGCATAAAAGGGACTGACTCGTAAGAAAGCAGTGTACACAGCTGCTTAATCAAATCCTGAAAGTTGTCCCACCCTTATAGGAATCACAGGGAGCATCTAATATTTTACTTTGGATCAATATGGTTTTGAAAACTATCTTCTTCTTAAAGGGGAGTATGTATTTCTGTGCAGGACAGCACAACTGACTGCCTGCTGAGCACAAAACACTCTTTTCTCTTCAGAGCCTTTGCATGATCTTTTTTGGATTTTACCTAGTCTCATTTGTAATGGTTTACAGAGAGTTCATATGTGACGAATAAGCATCATGAGGAAATATTGCTATTGGTCACAACACATCAGGGGAATATATTTTCTTGTGATTATGAGCTATGGCTGTTAAAACCTATCATCCAATGAACTTCAGTATACTCTGTGATACTTGCTTGGCCGCTTATGGCAACATTGATTAAGTGCTAATTATTTATAATTGAAATAACAGTCTAAAGTGTGATTCTACAAGTGATGAGAGCAGGAAAGTATCTCTCAAGAGACTGGTCAAAAAGTCTCATATGCTGACCATCCATCGCTCTCAAATTTTAAATCATCTCTCATCCAAGCTGCCAGCAGCTAACATCTAGCAAGCCATGCTGTGATGACAGTCTCCTGATTTTCATAACCACAAAAGCATGAAATGGTTAAAAGATGGGCAGAAGAACTGTAGTAAGATGGTGGGGTCTGCTATTTCTTCCAGGAATTATTGGGGAAGATAACAGGAAAATGGGGTTTTGAGTTGTGAAAAAACTGAATTATAAACCAGAAAGTCTTCCTGCAAAATTAAGTTTGGCCAATAATAATTTACAGTAGTTTCCTACTGCTAATACTGTCTTGTGTATTTGACGGTACGAGAATAAGTAGGAAGGTCATGCTAAGAAGTTGTATCAAGAAGCAGTACAGTCTGTGAGATGCCCTTGCAATGCACAGGCCCTTGAGGTTTGGTTGTATAGAAAGAGGAATTCTCTACTTTATAAGGAGTGATACTTGATAAATCCTGCCTACAACATCTTTCTGTCTATATCTGTTGCTCTGCTTTTTTAATACACCCAGTGATGCGGTATTTAGAATGGAGTATGTTCCTGTTTGAATGGGAATAAATTTAACTTATTAAAATGAAGATGATAAGGGATAAGGACCTAGCCAGAGGTTCTAATTTGCAATTCAGCTCCTGAATTTTGTTCTACCTCTAACCCTTCTGACAGCCTTATAGTAAATAAACCTATCAGTTTTCTTTGAAATATGTCAGCCAGCATTGTGCAAGTAGGTGAAAGCACAGCTGATGGAAATAATGGGACTTGCCCCAGGGAATAAACAGTAAGTCAATAATAAAGATATCCTCATTCCTAGTGAACTACTTACATTAACCATGGGAGGATAAAAAAAATATCAAGGAACTGACAAAGAACCAAAGCCATTTAATAAAAAATATAGTTAAAGAAATAAAGATAATTATTATCACAGTGTTAACTACAAAGCATGGAATTCACTGGCAAATCAAAGTGGTCATTTGCAGAATACTATAGTGATATTTCTCAAAATTATCCCAAATTCATAACTGTTCAGCACTAGTATGGCTCAATAAATGGTATTTCAGATAATGAACCTGAAATATAAAAATGGAAAGCTCCACAAATATTAGCATGTGAATTAGAGACAAGAAAGACCTAATAAGCCATGTCAAGTGCGGTGTGTGAGAACATGTAGAGAAGTTGATGCTGGTCTCTTCTCACAGGTAATTAGTGACAGAAGAAGTGGGAATGGCTTCAAGCTGCAACAGGGTAGGTTTAGACTGGACGTTAGGAAAAAATTCTTTGCAGAAAGAGTGGTCAGACACTGGAACAGGCTGCCCAGGGAAGTGGTTGAGTCACTATCCCTGAATGTGTTTAAGAATCATTTAGCTGTGGTGTTGGGGGATATGGTGTAGGGGAGAACTTTGTAGAGTGGGGCTGATGGTTGGACTCGATGATCCCAAGAGTCTTTTCCAACCTTAATGGTTCTATGATTCTGTGGGGTGTGAATGATGATATCATGTGGTACTTCCCATATGGAAAATTCCTGTATATTGTTTATTGTGATTCAGAATTACAATCTTTCTGTAGGAGTGCTTCAAAGACTGAAGTTCTTTAAGAGACTTTAAGAGGAATTTCTGGAGCTCTCAGTGAATTATGTTGAACTCCATTATTTCTGCAGGATTTTTATCCATTCCAGTTAAAATGACCAATAGACTAAGGCGTCTAGCATTTTCCTCTGAGAGACAATTTTATAGCCAGATAGAGCTCATCATCAAGAAGTTTTTTTGCTAACGATCCTTAATTTTCATTTTATTGCTCCCCTAGAATTTTTCACAAACAAATAAAACTCTGTAATTAACCATGTTTCCTTCAGAGTGGAAATGTTGGCCATAGATTAGATCTCTTGCTGTCAACAGCAGGTTTTTATTCTCCTAGGAGCAAACAACAAGGCACTTCTCATTAGATGCAATTTGCAGACCTCAGAAGGCTGATTACCAAAATTTGCACGAACCTGTCTCTCTATTCTTAGAGTATAAAAAGGGATAAGATTGGGCTGGAGGGCTGGTGTTTAAACCTGTAGCTCAGCATATTAGCAGGTACAGGTCAGCAAGGAGAAATCAACCTTTTAACGCTGATTCTCAGAACGTAATTAGTACCCAGCTAATAAGAGGGAAAGAAGGTGTTTTGATTCTGACATCTGTTTGTGCTGCTCTTGTGATTGCTGTAAGAAACCTGCAACAAGGACGATCTTTTCAATCTAACATGATTTTAAAATGCTTGTTGCCCGTATTCTGATAAGGAAGGTATCCTGGCACAGGTTTATCTGTGCTGACAGGGGGGTCTGTGGCTGTAGGGAAACGTTGATGCCATATTTCAACATCTCTCGTCTCAGCATCTACTCTATAGCAGATTGAAAAGAATAATGGATACTTGAGGTGGCGGATTGTAGTGAATTGTCAATGGTCAGAATGGGGGATTCTAATGGGGATCATATGTCTTGTCTTATATATCATCTTGCGGTAAACATATATTATCTTTTTTATTTTTTTTTTTTTCTTGCAGACTTGCTTTGGACATGTTTTATTCTTTCTTCTGTCCATTTTTCACTCTTCTCACACCATCTTCGACATTTTCCCTTTTATTCTCACACACACTCATTTATTTTTCCTTTTTCTTTCTCTTCTATTTGCATCTTTTTCTCCTAATTGTGGAGCACCCAGGCAAAAATATACCTCATACTTTAGACAGTTTGGAAAGGTAAATTTGGAAATACTTGCTGCAGGATGAAATCGTGCAGGAGTTTTGTGGGAATGGGAGAAATTTGAATGAGAAAATGTGGAGTAGCATCTTGTGCTCCAAGATTATGGCTGTTTGTGGTATCTCTGTGTCCTGGTGTTAAATCCACTAAATCCTGCACTATGTTATTGTCGGTGGGGCCACAGTGTAGATTCTAACTCTGTAGAGCTGCAGATTTTTGATCTATATTTGGTATAATCACAGTATATTGAAAGATGCATTCCCACATATGAGATACAAGAAGGAAAATTTATGATGTTTTCTGATGAAATGTAAGGATTTGAAGAGGTGATTAGTACTTTCCTGAGAGCATGCTACAAGTAGATGCAAATAGCTCTGCAGTTCATATTCTAACTGGTAGATTTTATTTGCAGAGCCTGGCAATTTATTCATCTAATTCTAGTTAATTGGTATATTGCTGTCCTGTGTGTAGTTCATACATCTGGATTTATCTGTTATAGCTATCTCGACTGTGTATGAGCACCTTATATAGATACAGCTTGTAGCTGTGTTCTGTAAACAAGGGGAGGGGAAGTTGCTCTGGCTAGATTTTTGAATTTTGTGTCTGATGAGTCCAGGGTGAAAATAAAATTAACATGACATTCTCACTGCAGTCATTGGCAGTAGACATCCCTGGGAAACAGGGCAGTAATGAAATGAAATAACATCCACAGTGAAAAATACAGAACAATAATTGATTAGAACCTAGAAACATGATTCGCGTTTATTCCAAGGCTTTTTTTTTTTTTTTTATCAAGTGATTGTGGTGTAAAAGACCTACAGAAGTAATACAGAAGTGCTTGAAAAAATACCTGTTTAAATATCCTTTACATTGAATGAGTAATGTGGCCTTCATATAAATAAGAATGAGGTAGTCTGTATATCCAGAGTGATTTTTATAGTGAGAGATGCATAAGTCTGAAGCTTGATGAATGCACTAGTAAAGAAAAAAAACAGTAATGGATAGCCAGTAATGTACCTGTTCAGGCCTAAGCACTACAGTTACTTGCTGCTGGAAGCAAACTGTCCACATGCTGCTATTCTTTCCTGCTTTGGATAAAAATACTTGAAAGAATCTTCTGTAAACCAAAAGCAATACAAAATGTCTACCTTTGTTGTCTCTAGTGTCTCCACTTGGTGCCTTACATTTGCTCCAGTCCATAGGGTTGTGTTGGGCACTCTCCTCCCATCTGGCTTTATTCTTTCTTTCTCTTGAGTGATTGGTTTCTTCTCTCGTGTGTGAGCTATGCAGTTTTTGTAAATGTGAATGGAAAAACACCATATATTTGTGACACTTATTCCGTCTCTCTCTCTGCCTTGCTTTCTGTGATGTTGTCTGTTCTTGGAGTCATATGGATCTTGCTGGTGACCCTGTCCCGCAGCAGTAGCTGGCAGCATTGTTAATATTGTACAAGCTTTCTGGAAAGCTTGATCTCAGTGAGACACTGAGCGAGCACCACTCTTTCTTGAGATCAGTCCATCTGCTGAAGTCCTCTGATGCAGGACTGCCTGCAACTCCCTTCTCGCTCAGATTTTTCATCTGTGTAACTCCTATGCAGGCAGTGGAGACAATCTTTTGGGGCACAGGTCTAAGCAGAAGACAACTCCTACCCAATGACTATTTTTATTTTGCTTTTCATGTAGTGCCATCATTGCAGTGTGCTCATATGAATGATGTTGTGTGTATATTTATTGGCAGCTCAAGAGAGCAGCTTTGGTCCTGGAGTCACAACTGTGAGAGGCAAAGACCTCAGTAGTGCTCTGGTTAGTGGTGCCTGGCTAGCAGCTGCACTTGTGTTTAGTGAATATGACCACAGGAAACTCCATTTTCTCTGTTACAAGATGTCTTTTAGCTAGCACTCACCAAAAGCTAAGTAACGCATAATCTCTAGAATACTTTCTACATATCTGACTGTTCAAAATTAGGTTGTGCTCTACGACAATAAGTGAAGAAAGGACTGTACGGGAAGCTTAAAATGTGTTCTTTCAACTATTCCTAGAGATTTTTCTGTAGAACTTCTTGTCTCTGGTGCCTTTAATCTGCTTATATTAGGGTGCTTTGATTCTATGGTATTTAGGATGATCTGTCTTCCAAACCTGAAGAGGAGAATTTTTGTTATTTGTTTCATTGTCTGGCAAGGTTGCTTATAGAAATGAAGTGAGTGTACCCAGGCAGAGAAGAAAGATCACGCTGGGGTGAGAATCTCCTCCTTTTGCTGCTCCAGCGGATGCTTCAAGATGTAATTGGAGAGGTTTTAAAGCAGTAGAAACACATAGCCTCCAAGCAAGCAAAGCGATTTCCTGTTCTTAAAAACTTTTTGTGTTATTTTGTCTTGTTCAGGTGTCATTAGGGCTTTTTCATCAGTAGTTACTTCATGCAAAATTTAGCTAGTTGGATGAATTTTCCAGGGTTATGCTTTATGTTACTTTGAAACTCAAGTCTGGCAACTGTGACAAAACCAAAGGAGCAAATGCAGCCATGTGTCCCTCCACCTTCACTCTGCCTGATGGATTTGTCTCTACCATATTTTCACTTCCATGTGGTGTTATTGAGCTACCTGTTTCTGCTGGAACTGGGACTGCACCCTCAGCATGTACTGATGATCATCTCTGGATTTCCCGGCCACTTCAGAGTACTATGTAGATAAAGATGTGTGTCCAATATGCCTCTTGAAACACCCACTGTAAGTAATTGTGATCTAAGGACTTACTAAGATGATAAAGCACAGGCATATAGTCTAAAATCTGGGATGTATTGAGAATACAACTTAGAGTTGGGATCTAGGAAGCAGCCTAAATAAAATAAAATAATCAGAATTTTTGTTTCATGTCTCATTCGGAAGCTGGCAATTCCAGTAACACTGTGCCATCAGTGAAGGAGTAGTATACTACTACTATAGTAGAGAGAGGTCCTTTCTGATTGAGTCACTGGCACTTTTGGTCCTGCAGGGCCTTGTGGGGGCATTGACTAACTATTGATTAGAGGGGTGACTGCTCCCAGAAATCGCTCAACAGCTAATTTCTCGCATGACCTGTCTTCCAAGTACCTCCCGGACCCAATCTTGACCTTTTTTAACTTGTGAGGTCACAACATTTCAAGATAAGAAGAAACCTTAAGAAATCGTCTCATCTGTCTTGCCTCAAGGCAGGATAAACTATACCTGTGTCTTTCTGGACAGATGGTGATCTAGGCTGTTTGTAGAGACTTCCAGTGACAGACAGTCAACAATGTCCCCAGGCAGTCTATACCAGGGCTCCGGTATTTTAAGTAATGGAAAGCCTGTCCCTGTATCTACCTTGGATCTCCTTTGCTGCAGCTGAAGTCTTTTATTTCTTGCCTTATCCATCCTGGATGAGGAGAATGGCTTATTGCCATCTCTGCAGCAGCCTTCAGGTACCTGATGACTATTATCATGTCTCCCCAGTGTTTGTTCCTGATAGGTGAGAGCAAACAAAAGGTTATATGGAAAAAAAGAAGGGTTGGCAAAAGCAGATGAAGGTGAACAGCTCTCAGCCATCATAGTTTTAAAGATTACTTTTAGCTTCTTTGGTGGTCTAAGCCTATTTACTTTACCCAATACAGTGGCTTTTTATATCGAAAAGGAATCTGGCCTCAGATTTTCTTTCTAGACACAAAATTTAACCTATGTTTGTTTTTTTTCTTTCTGGTATCCAGACCACCCAAATTAATTTCTATAGTTTGTTTGTGCTTCTGTCACATAAGGACAGATAAGAAAGAAGAGGTATGGAGTGAGAAATTATTAAAAAAAAAAAAAAAAAAAAAAAAAAAAACCCCCCCTTTTTTTTNAAAAGCCTGCCTTTTTTATTTTTCAAGGGGGTTTGGGGGCAGAAAATTACCCAACAGTAATACTTTGTGTAATTAGGGAAGAGCGTATCTATGCTGTATGGATTAGACTGATTCCATGATGCTTTTATCAGTACCTTCAATTTTGTCATTGACACCATTGTAAGCTAAATCAGTGAGGAAAATATTAGAGAGAGCGAGAGAGAGAGAGACAGCTAGAAGCAATCCAGCTAATGGAAAGTGTACTGAGTAAAATGTTCTGCTTTTGAAGTATGCTGACATCTCAATTTTTTTTCTCCCTTTAATCCAAACTTGTTTATCTGCTGAAGTAAACAGGAGCTCAGAAACAGGTTTTGCCTTTCTCTTAACCTCCTCTCATCCAGCCAACTAAGCAATGATTTTAGCAGGGATTTGTATTTTAGGAGAATAGCTTGCTGTGCTATTCCCCCAACCCTTATCTAGACTTTTTTTATTTTTTTTTCTCCCTCCATGTGTTGGTGTGTTTTCTTCCCCTTTTCTGTTTTAGGTATGTGCTCTGCAACACATTGTAGCTTAGTCCAACAACAAAGGTGTTAATTAGCTCGCAAGCACCTGGCTATGCAGTGGTTCATATGTCTGTTGGGTTCCTACTGGGCAGGAGAAATAATGGATTAAATCGTATTTGCTACTAGAATTATTAACAAAGTGCAATTTATCCAAGGGGTCTACTGCTATTGTGATCAAAAGAGAAGCACAGAAGATGTCAGGAATCATATGCAGTTTTTTGGTACTTTCTTAAATTTTTGAGCACTTGGCAATTTTCCTTGGAACTTGGTAATGACTAGAATGATAATAACTGCCTCCACTAGAAATACCTTGGCTTCTTAATGTACACCATGGTTGTTTGTTCTTTCCTCGTCTTCTTCTTCTGACTTTACTCTGTTGCCTTAAGGGTATTATTTAGGGTTCATTTGGTCATAACTTCACATTTCCTAGTGTAAGTTCTGGAATTGTTTGCATCCTACTTTACTGCTGAACAAATTGAGAGGAAGGGAAGCAAGTCTCTCCTGGATGGGACTATTGATGCTACCTCCATGTAAAATAACACGGGGACAACATGAGGTGGAATACTTGTCACCATTGGCTGAAGGAGTCTAGGAAGGGATTATTGTTTCTGTGTTAGTTTAGTGCTCAGGGAGGTAAAAATTGTGCACTTGAGCAGGTGGGAGAAGGGTTAGGGAGGGCCATGCAGAGAGCGCCTCTTCCCGTGCTGTTCACTTAATGCATCTGCTTTCAGTCTCTAAATATAAGGTCGGGTCTGGGCTCTTTGATGTTGTGGAAATGAACTCGCTTCCTGGTTTGGAGAAAGAAAATACCAGAAACGATATTTTACTGCACAAACTCTAGATAATGTATATAATAAAGTATATAAAAGAGGTAACCAGTACTGCATCTACTCCAGGATTAAAGGCTGAGGCAAGACTGTGAGTTAAGTACTATTTATAGCCAACATGTTAGTTAGGCTGTTACAATGAATTATATTTCTGATCTTTTAGTCTTACACAGAGAGTTTGCATTTGTCCTTTGGTTTCACTGAATCTGGGGAAAAAGGTCTAAGGAGTTGGGAGTTTGCCCTCCTTTTATGAACAGAGTAGAACATTGCGTGCTTCGAATTACCTGGGGAGAGGGGTTGGAGTTGGACTCTCTGTGTTCTTTTCAATTTAATTACTCGGGTCTGAGTTTCTCTTCTGCGAGCATTAATAGTATTTCTAATCAAACAAATGTGTTCAAACCTTTTGATGAGAGGTGGGATAAACTTCGTTTCTGTCGACTTGCGGGGAGTCAAGATTCCTCCTTCAGTGGCAGTTGGGGTAAGTGAGCATAAAAGGACAAACAGTGGTCTTTGACCTCCATACAGAACATTTTTGGATGAGGGCACAGAGGATGTTTTCATTAGATGCTGCTGAATTAACTCAGGATGAGTATTTAACCACTGGGAAATGCAGGAGGAGGGCAAATAAAAATTACTTATATTTTTCACTGGAATTTTGTTTTGACAGAGATCTCCTAGGCATGTATCTTGCTCATGACTCTGTATTTTTAATATCACCAAAAGTTTTGAGATCAGAAAAACAAGGACGCTTTTCTATTTGTTAAAGAAAAAAAAAACCCAACATGTAGAATGAAATGCTCCCTTAAGTCTTTCCAAAACCTGGTGAAATAAATTGCAAAGAAGCCCTCAGTGCTGTTTTCTGCTTACTCTGAAAGAGTCTTGATGGTACACTGTAATGATCCCTCATGTGTAGAACTGTGTGGCTGCCTGCAAGGAAATAAGTGATATATCCCAGCAAAACCCACCAAGCAATAATGAGATAAATGCAGCACATATAACTTTTAATGTACTTTATTTATATCAACTTTCTAGCCTCACTCAGCAATTTCCTTGAAGTTGTTCAGTATTTGGGAGGGAAACATCACAGCTGCAGCCTGTTAAAGGCTAAGGACCAGCTTCATTATTTTCTCCAGCTGGGACTCAGTGGTCAGCTGAATTTGGATGCTGCCTAGGGCAGCGTGGGTAGATGGGAAAACCAAGAACCAGTTCAGTAGGGAGAAGGTATGGACTGTGAAGCTGGAAAGATACTTTGGATATTGGTGAGTAGTAAGAAGCCTTAGTTATTTAAGGCAAGAAACTTAAGGAGAGGATTTTTCACTAAGGATTTTTCTGCCTTTCAGAAGAGGAGAAATGATGGTGGTGATACATAGGATAGTGCCTTCTGACATCTGGAAGATCTGAGGTTGGGCTGCCTAGTTGTCTCACCTTTGGGCCTTAGTATTGAACTAAAATCTTGATTAAGGATGGTCCTAGCAAAAAGGCATATGAATGATAAAAAAAGCTATTAAGCTAAATTTGTCCAGTCTTAACATTGGGAGAAGAATGATGGAAAAAGATTTTCTTCTCTTCAGATGGCAAGGATAAGAAAATGGATGTTGTTCAGAGCTTGATATCATGAGCAGCTGCAGGCAGAGCACTGTAAGTGCGGAGAGCTGTGGAAATCAGGGCTTTCCAAGACACTGTGGGCACTACAAGTTGTGAGGGCTGACCTGCAAAGTAGGCTCTGGAATTAATGTTGTGCTGCTGGCACTGGCTAGTGTCTGGGTGAGCATAGATTTTTTTTTTACCTTTTTCTTATTTTTTTTCCACTTTTTTTAGCTTTCCTACCAAGCATTTGGAGAGGATGGCATTGTGTTCTTGCTTCCTGGAGTAGGAGGGCTATGGTGTTGCCTACTCTACACTCTAAGTGACTGCTTGTTTTGCTGATCTGCTCTAACTTGACTAAATGGCTGAATACTGGAATGAGTTTGCATTTTGAATGCTAGGATAGGGTTCGTGCTGCACTTTTAGATGGTAGCTCAGTTTCTTTCTTTCCTTTCTTGAGATAAGCACTCATGAAGAAGGGGGAGATGAACTTGGGATAAAGGGTTCATTCACATCTGTCCGTGCCATCAAAACCAAAAGTTAAGTAATGGGTTAAACAGAGCAGAGACCATTCACAGGAGGCTAAGATGCATTAGGAGTCTTAGAATTCAGGTTGAATGTTTCTTCTTCCACAAACAAAAATAGCTTCAGACTGCCTGAAACACAGATATTCATATGTCACAAAATAGGCATTCTGGGGGAGAAAAGGTGAACAACCTGTCCTTTCCTCCTTGCCTCTACTCATCATAAAGACAGTGAGTTATGAGTTAGTCCTTATAAAATAGGTCATTGTGCTGTGTGTGGATGGAAACTTCAGTGCCAGGTCGCGTGCCTCTGGACAATAGTCTCGTCTTCAGTGTCTGAAATCTGGCTCCAGGAGCTGGTCTATCTCAGGGATGGGCTGACTTCCAGGCTGGTGTGAAGGCTGCAGCCTGGCTGCTGGAAATCAAGCAGTGGCTGCTTCTCCTGGGCTCAGCCTGGTTTCTGTGTTAGAACTGGTGCTATTTCTCATCAATTCTAGCAACTTTACGTTTTCTGTTCACCTGTGTAAACCAGGTCCTCAGAGGATCCCACAGTATGCCCATAATTCCGCTTACAAGTAATTTTTGCCAGCACCTATTTGGTTGTTTTTTAATGGGTCACTTGTAACAATACCCTCTGAACAGTTTATGGTAGTGGAAAGGGTGACAAACTGAGGAAAAAAACACCAAGTATTCGTTAAACACTGTAGCATGAGATGCTGAGAAGCTATTTAGTGCTGCACGTTACTTCTTCATTGCTAGATTATTTTACTGTTTCATTTCTATTTACATACCCCGTTGATTCTTTTGCATCTGGGTTTTGCACAATTCTTTCAATAACATACGGTTCAGTGAGTATAATTACAGGATTGTTAAAGTTCACATTTCACTATTCATCTTGTTATCTCCTGTAATGGAAGGTTGAAATAAATGCACATAATTACATGGTTGGTCCTAAATTATTTTTGTATTGCTGTCACTAGGATGCACTTGAAAAGTAGAACTTATTTTTGGTGTGTTTGTGGTGGGGTCTCTCTGGCAAAAGAAAGGCAATGCCTGCAGCTGAACCCCATCTGCTTTGGTGTTCTGGTGTCTTTGTTTCCCTGCCATTGAATGCTGTGAGTTTCATACTGTTTTAAAACAGGAACGGGTAACTTATGCTGTTGAAATGCCTACTTAGTGAATTCTAAGCAAAGGATTGTGGACTTGGCATGTGGAGATATATCTTATCTGCAAGTGACATCTGTGTGTAAGTGCCAGAGATGAGACAACTGTTTTTATCTTAAAAAAAAATAAAAATATGCTGAGTCCTGAGGTCACAGGTTTGAAGAAAACATGAGCAAAGAGGACTCTTAAACTCTATGGAAATTCTGTCATCATTTTCTAAGATCCCGTACCTTACGGTGTAGTTTACACAGCGCTGTGCTTGTGCTCGCTGCCCAAGATCAGGTCAAGAGTGTATTTATGTGCTGATGAACGGGGGTCAGTAGTAATTTTGTTTTGAGTGGAAGCACAGAAATGGGAGTGGGGTAGAAATGAAGTTCGTATTTTACCAGTTCTATTTAAAGTTGCTTCATAAAATTGCTTGCTTTCTGGAAATGGTCTTGGAAGCTTGCTATGACTCCCAACCTCAGTTTCTTGACCCTTTAGGAAAATGTTAAAAGGTTTTTGTTAGCTTAGATTCAAGCCTGTGGTGAGATATATAAGATGATGTAGCCTGCGGTCAGTGTAAAAGGAACAGTCTGCCTAAAATTGAGATCTCTGTGGTTAAAATAGCTGGTGTGTGCATGTATATTTATTTTTTTTTAATTGTAGGCTGGATGAGTCTTGTGTAATTGCTGAGATCAGCTAAAGTGTACTGGTTGAGAGAAATATATAATCATTATTTCCTGGCCTATCTATAGTTTTCTTAATTCCTAAGATAGAGATGAAAGAACTTGCAGCTCATGGGTTAAATTCAGCGTGTAGCCTCTCTGTAGGTTTATAATGTAGGAATCCCCCTGCAACTATGAGAATTTACTTGAGATCATGGTTTGAAGTGAACATTGAGCAGGAAAAGGTGTGCCAGTTACTGATGATGTGTTTGAGTATCACATTAGTACAAGGGAGAACTTAAAAAACCTTTCAAGAAACGACGTGCTCTGCCTACAGGAACAAAACACTTGTAGGTTTTGGGGTTTTTTACTACTTAGTATTCAGGTTTTTTTATCTACTTGTGAACACTTATGAACCATTAAATGGGCAAAGACTAATAGATAGTATTCAGAGAACTGAGAGTATTCATAGATAATTTGTAAGCAGAATAAGTCCTGTATAAAGTCAATAAGAAAGCGAGCGGTATCCCTTGATGAATCATAGCGGTGATGCATGGTGAGTGCTGCAGGAATTGGCCTGAAAGCAGACCACAGGCAAATCCAGGCCAAGCTTCTGCTGAACACCTGCAAGTAACATGGGTTGGTCAACTGGCAAACTTTTGGCACAACTTGGGAGTTTTCATTAAGAACCTTTCTACTGAAAAATAATTGCAGTAAGTTGATGATCTTTCCATTACACGGTCAAAAAGACAAAGTGAGGGGGTAGCGTAGTGTTAGCCTAGTCCTTAAAACAAGGACTACTTTGAAGTGACACCTAAGGTGTCTTGACTGTGGAATTTACTTAGAAGTGAAAGCAAGTCCAGCAGAAGTTGGATGCTAGAATGCCAGGCACTTGGTTCCATGCTGAATGTGTAATTACTCTCTGCTGTAAGTTGGTTGAGCTGGGGAAAGTACAGCTGGACAGAAGTTGCACATTATTGAGGAGACCAACTGTTACACAGACTGAGGGTGAACAAATGCAATTAACTGTTGGTCTCATTTGTGCTTGGTGTGCAGATTCTAGTTCTTTCATGCATTGAACAAATCACTTGTTATTAGCAAGTTTTACAGCATGCTTCCTCCTGAGACATGGGACCTGGTGTGTGTTTGTTCACTTTGGTGTGAAAAATCCTATAGCAACAGCCCAGGTGCACATCACAGTCCCAGGCTGTGCACTGGATGAATTTTGCTCAAATTTGAAAGGCTTCTCCTGTAGTGCTTGAATAAAACTCATAGTGTTTCAAAATGCTCAACTATTAAGTTACACTCCTGTGGCTTGCAGTATCGTATTTAAAGATGTCACAGATGTTGGCTTTGGCATTAATTGTTTTCTTTTCCAAATCAATGGAGTTTAGTAATGATGTGCTGTTTAAATTTGTTTGGAAGCTTTGTCATGGGGTAGATACTTTGCCAGTGTCTGTGGGCTCTCTCTGACATTTTCCTTCTCCCCATAACCTCCACGCTGTTCCAAGTTGCTTAGTGTACCTCATCAGGAAGCATCCCTCTGCACATGCATGGCTTGGCTGAAAACCTCAGCTGTTACCTTCAGCATCCCTTACGGTTCTAGGATGATTTTGCTCAGTGGGTCTAGAATTCAAAGCACTCATTGACAGTTCAAACATGGGCTCCTTAGACAAACCGTAGCAGTTTGCTTCGGTCCTGACCTCAAGGAACGAGATTGATGACGTGTCCAGCTTTGCTAGCATCCTTCAAGCTGAGCCCCTGCTCACCCCCCAGAGGCTCACAGTGCTCCTTTCTCTTAGCTGCCACTGCTCACATCTTGCTAAAAATGAAGTGCACTAATGAAAATCAGTGCATTGCTGTGCTCTCGGAGCTTTCTCGGTTATACTGAAGTCCATCCCAGTTCTGTGGTGTAGAGTAATGTATTCTTGAACTCCTTTGAATTTGGACATTTGCAGTTTCATTTTAGTCTATGAACCAAAGTTACAAAGTTCAGGTCTCTTCAGTGTTGCTCCTCCCTTTTTTTCTTTTTTCTTTTTTTTTTTTTTCCCTTATCAAGTTGGGAGACCTCACACAATGTTGCAAAACAAATTGCAGGCAAAGTTTTTATTTTGTTTAAAACCATCTGTTTCCTGCTTAGATTTCGTGATTGCACGATTCTCACTGCTGTGCCTATGTAAGGGTTATAGCCATTGCCAAAGATGTATTGGCTTTATTAGGGCTTTGAAGCTCATTTCCAAAGGTACCCGTGTGAGGCTGTTGCTTAATATCCAGTGCTATTCTGGCATCTGCCTGATGCTGAAAGTATAGGGAAAAAAAGTTGTACAAGCAAAAGTAAGGAGACGGGGAAAGAGACAGGGGGCAGGGCAGAATAAATTCAGTGGCCAATTCAGAGTTTTCCCTTTCAATGTATTTCCAGCATGTTGTCTTGAATGTCTTCCATCACATGTTACTACCCAAACAATCCTTCGAAAAAAACCCAACCAACCAACACCTCTTTGGCATTCAGACTACAGTTTCTGTGCTTAATTTCATCCTTTTTTTCTACTTGAGAGTTAATTAAGGTGTTCTTTGACTTTTTTTTTTGCCCTCTTCAGGTCTTTGCAAACTTTCATCCTCATGTGTTAAGCCAAGCTTTCTCCTTTCCTGAGCTCTGTTGCTGCAGTTTTCTTTGTCCTGTGCCATGATCATGTGTTAGCCCCCTCCTTTTTTTATTCCTTGCCAGTTTGTTCCTCCAAGTAATAAAAACGTAATGACACTTGTTCTCTCTTTGTGTAGGGCTCTTCTATTTACAGGTAAAAAAAATGCTGTAAGAATCAAATGTTTCTGTGGATGAAAGAGGTCAATTTTCTAAGAAGCAGGTGCAAGCCAGCATTCCCTTGTCTGGAAGTGGCACCTTTCTCAGTGCTGGAGTGATTTGGACAGTTTACACAAGTGTGTTCTGTCACTTCTCACTTGAAAAATAGTCTGTCTTGTTTACCTCTGAAGAAACCCTACACTTTATCCACTGCTCAGGAAAGTGCTTCAAAAATATACCCACCTTATCATTCTGTGTAGCCTTGCCTGGATGCATTGCAGTGAGCTTATGCCAGTGTTGGAGATAAAGCAGGGAAGCCAGAAATGTTCTGCTGCAGCCACAACGATCCAGCACGGGCAAGCCATGTGTTGTGGAGCACTGGGCCAGTCTGGTGCTGTGCCTAACCTGGTGTTCCCTGGCCTAGAAAAAAATAATGCAGAATGTGGGAGCTGTCCTCACCTTCACATTGATAAGGATTTCTTCAGGTGGTAGAAGCTACTTGCACAAATGAGTTCCTGAGTCAGCAGCTGCATAACTTGTGGAACTACCTTCTGCTAGCTTTTTACATTTGTGGATGTAGAGTGGGGAGGGAAACCATTAGTCCTCTGCCTTGGCATGTCACATCATGCAGCTTGGTGCAAGATCATCACAGACTGTGCATCTGAAGTATTCCCCTGTTGCGAGGCACTGACACAAATAAGTCAATCACTGGTAGCACAGTGTCCATCTAAGTTTTGGTGCATCTGTGGCTCTGAAAGTCTGCGAGCTCAGCAGGGAGCTTAAATGGACATTTCAAACAGCTGGAGCCTGTCCTTTGTGGATACCGAGTCACTAAATGTAACCATGCCCAATTTGATGCAATCAGTGCTCTCATGCTCAGGAGTGGTTAGGGACAGAAGCAGAGTGTGCAGGCAGAAGTATAGGTTGCTAGTGCTGCTGGATGGAATAAGGAAAAAAAGGAGCTTTTAAAAAAGAAATATTTAAAAAATGTAGTGGCAGCTGGATTTTGAGAGGGGATGGATATGGTACTCAGTTTTTTTATATATATATTATTCCCTGACAGGGGTAGAAGTGATTGTTTCTGACTAGAAGGGAGATGCTGCCAGTTGTGGGTGGGTGTGGAAGGCATGAAGAAGAGCTCTCTCTGCCTCCTGAGACACTTAAGGCATTTCAGGGTGAAAACTGGACTGGGACAGAAAAGGTGTTGTGCTTCAAGTGATAGGTATGCAGCCCACAGGAGAAAAGGCTGACTTGGCTCAGATTTGCTCCAGTAGCTCCCACTTCTTATTTCTTAATTAGTTAATGTTTGTAAATGTGAAATGTCCTATAAGAGCTAAGTATTATTATGGATACTAAAATTGACCATAAAATCTAATATAGGGAAAAGTAAAGCATGCACATTTAGCTATATAAGCAAAGCAGTTGCTGACATCCGTTGGCTTAACTTATGTCACTGAACAGCAACTGCAGTAGTTATGCTGAAGTAGATGTGATCTAATGGAGTTTTAAAATTGGGTGATATTTATCTTGGAGACAGCTGTATCTCATCAGGGGAGAAATGGTTTATTGAGTCAGTACACACACGGGGACATTGAAATCAATTGTTACTTACCTCGTAATGAATAACCGTGATGAACCAGTGGAATCTGTTATGGAAGGTTTTATCATGGGTTTTAAAAAGAAAAAAAATATATATCTCGGTCTGTCAGGACTTTAATGTTTTATTTTGCAGCGCTATCATTCTGACCTCAGGTGCCTGACATGTCTGCGCTCTGAAAAGTCTATTTTGAACTTCAGCATATGGTCCCAGCAGCATATTCCCATCATGGGGCTCACTAGCACCAAGTGCAGTTACATATGGAGGAGAAACTGCCTCTCCCCACACTTGTGTGTGCCAGGGGACCAAGATCCTCTCATGGAAGTGCAGTGGAACAGAGCTTGCATGCTCATTACCCAATTTTTATACAGTCTGGAGAGCACAAGCTTTGTTATCAACCAAAATAGACTTCCAGCTAACTGGTATCTTACCTGTATCCCTGGATAATGCTGTATACAGCATGTGAGAAATACAGTATCAAGAGGAAATATTTTTTCTGAAACCCAGGAAGGGTAATGCTGCCATAGGAAAACTGATCCTCATTTTAATTTTCTTTCAGCCAGTATCGTCGAGTTCCTTATTCTATTAGAAATGTATGCTTCTCAAGGGTATTACACAACTCTTGGAACAAGTTTGTACTGAAGTAGTTTCCCAGGTAAATGGCATAATTTAGAGCAGGACTGAATTTCCTTCAAGTTTTTTTCTGGATTTTCCTGCCTTTTTGTGTTGAGGATAATCTTGTTTCCAAAACGCATGATATTTCAGTATATGATACATTTCTGTATAGAAAAACAAACTGCCATCACGAATCTCTAACTCCAGTTTTATTTTTTGCTCCCAGTTTAAAAACTGATTGGTTGAAATGGTTGATAACAGATATTGAACAAACTGAGAAAGAGCCAGGAGCCTTTTATTTACCACATAGGTAATTCTTGCTCAGGAGGCCACCGACTTCCCTTGTTCTTATTCCACGCATGCATAACTGCCTTCAGATGTGCATGGAGAGATGTCCTGTCTCTGGGCATTGTCTGGCCTCTTACTGAAAGGTTCAGCGAAAGTGCAAAGTGCATGGAAGGTTTTAGTGCAGTAAAAGTTTGGGATTTTTTTGTTTCCTCTGAAGATCTGGAATGAAATTTGCATGGTTGAATCCACAAGGATAGTTTTACAGGTTCCTTATTTGCCTTCCAATTTTTAAAAAGTGTAATGTTTCACAACACAACTCATTGGGGCTTTTTTATTTCTTTTTATTGTATTCTGGGTTTTTTTGCAGGCTTGCATAAAATAACTCTAAAAATATAACCTGGACCTGAGATAATCATTAGCATGTCATCTTTTTGAAGTACTAGCTTGGACCGGGAGCTATTTTTGAGATAAGAAGCAGATGTAAATCCCTTGCAACAACTGTTCGCTGCTCAGGGAGACTTCTCAGCTGGAGTGCTGTCAGAGGAGCATTAGAGCAATTTTCACATAATCATACCCTTGAGTGTCTACAGTTTGTCTGTGTTAGGGAGCTGGAAGTGTGTGGTACTGTTGGAATGGAGTCAGTTTGCCATCGATGGACTGTCCTGAGCAAAGTCATGGGCATGGTATGAGTTCTTGGGGATTTGAAACCTATGAAAGGCTTCTAAGCAAGTGGGTATGTGATTTTTTGGTTGCATGCTTGATTTTGGTGAGGGTTTGGGGGTTGTGTTTTTTCAGTCTTGAACAGGAGTAATACATGTCTGTGGGGCACTGACACTTTATTTCGAACTTACCTGGAAGTTCTAAAATTGCCTTACAGTCTGCTACACAATGAGAGTGAGTTTGTCACTGAGGTACATCTAGGGAAGCAGGTCTATGTTTTGTTTTGTTTTTAATAAGAAAATGGCATTATTTTGTCCTCTTTGAGTTCAAAATGCTCTTGCGCTGAAGGCATCAGGGTGTTGTTCCCTGACAATGTAAGCTAGCCTCAAGTGAACGTACCTGCTACAAGCTTCTGATCTTAAGTTGATGCTGCCCTTGGAATTCAATGTTGAACATTATCTGTGTGACTTTAAACAACTGAAAGTGAATGGAGCCCCCCAGAAAACAACTTTTTTAGTTTTAGATGGATAAGCACTCTGAACTTGTCCGCCTGCCTTGTGATGCAGACGACAGTGTGGGGTCTGGGGAGGTGAAGATTGTGCGGTGAAAGGGACAGTGAGACCATGACAGCCAGAATTTAAGTCATCTCATGCTTTCGGAGAACATCAACCTCCTTATTTCATTACTGGGGCTTTGGTTTACTGAAGGAGACAGTTGGTGGCAATGAAGAGCAGTTTATTTTTAAAGGCAAAGGTCCTGCTGTAATCTACTGTGAGACACAAAGGACACGTTATTTCTATGAAGGCTGTTTCCAGCTTATCAGCTGGCTGTCTTGACTGGCCTCACTATCTTGAGCTCGTCCAGGCTGGGGGCTGACGTATGACTTAGTAATTCACCCTCATTGACAAAGCCGCTGTCAGTGCAGCATGACGTCCCTATGGGAACATACGTCACTGATTGGTGAGGTGTTTGGTGGTATCTTTAGGGGCATTGATCTCAAGTTGCGTTTCAAAGTGAAATTTGGAAAATGTATACATTTGGCAAAAACGCTTCTGGGTATGCGGGAGTACATGAACCTTTTGAGGTAAATGAACTAAAAACTTGGCTTTTGTGGTCCTCATAAGCTTTGCTCTCTGGACCAAAAACCAAAACTTTTTTGTCTTTGCGATGACTGAAATTGAATTAAGTATTGGTAGGATATGGTGTGTGGCCTGGGGAAGCAGGAGCAGTTAAAGAATGACCTTGTAATGCTTTCTGGATCCTCACAGATGTATTTGGAAGGCATTGTAGAATATGAGTTAAAAGGAAGAAAAAGGCATATATTGAAGAGCAGGAGAGAGGAAAAAACGAAACAGGAAGCAAGATAAAATAGGACAAAAGAAGAAGATGAGGAGAAAGACAATGGGGACAAAAGGTAGGAATTAAGAACAACTAAGGTTGTGTGCTGATGATAGGCTGTGAAATGTATGGAGGCTGAACATCGGAGCCGAGGAGACCGAGAGAAAAAGAAATAAAATGGAAACAATAGCACTGGAGTGAAAGGAGAGGTTATTTCATTTGTTTCTGACTTATTTAGGCGTCAAACCAGCCAAGCTTGTATTTTCCTTGGCATCCCCATTCAAGAGGGATGAAGTTGGAGTCGTTGCCCACTTCCTTGGGCACAGCCCTGGGTGCGGGCAGATGGTCAGGCCGGGAAAATGGAACCTACTGGAGGTAGAGAGGTGACTGTTCAGGGCTTTGGGAGCCCAGGAACATCACAGCCATCTCCCCAGGGGACTGCAGGATAATCCTGTCAAGGGGAGGATGGCGGGAAGTTGTCATGGAAACAGAGGGCCTGAAAGATTGACTCCGAGCAGCAACAGGCCGGTGAAGCAGCCTAAGTAGGATTTATAGCACATTATAGTGTGAAAAACAGGAGAAAATTACTGTAAAGGCAGGAATTATAGCACAACAGAATGTATCAGCTCTGAGATCCATCTTGCTAATTAAAACAGCATACTCTGTGGTGGAGCGCGCGATAAGCCTGTTAGCCTAAATGGGAAGATGTTATCGATACTTCATTATAAAGTTTATTGTCTTTAAAGTAACTATGGAGGAGGGGCAGGGAAGCCTGGAACCTGACTAACCAATGCCACTCTCTGTCCCCTCCCTGTACTTAATAAATATCCATTCACTGTTAAGCCTTAAATCTCTGGAATGTTTTTTCGCTGCTTGAAATTTTCCATCTGCAAGTCAATTTGCATGTGTTTGTGGGATAAATCAGGAGCCTAAGTGGGGAAATATGTGACTGTATGGAGGGGCTGGCTAAAGAAGTTTTAGTATCTCTCTCTTACTGAAGTCAATGAGTGTGTGAGTTTAAAAATAAAGGGAGGAGGAGGCAGATGTTCCTGAAATAGGCCTTAATTTTGCACTATTCTGGTACCTCTTAACTGAGGATCTCAAATGCCCTAACATGCCTGGTGAGACTTGTAAGGACTGAGTCAAGGTCATGAAGTAAATCAATACTAGGGCTGCAAAACTAGCCACAACTTTTTTTTCTGACCATGAAGTAAGGTCTGTCTAGTCATTAGAAAAATCTTCCTTATTAACGTTGTTGCATCCTTTCTTCAGCCTTATCCCTATGGTAATCAAACAGCCACTGCTTGAGCTTCGGCTGCGTTAGTCCTAATTGGTCTGACAATTCCTGTGTAATAGCACACGTGTAGAAGGTTTGAGTGAACAATGGTTAAGAAAATTAGCAGCTGGTGCCTTCTAATCCATGTAGTACATCATAATACGCTCTGAACAGGAGATGAAAAGCCCTAGGACACTTCTGTTCAATGTAGTAATTAATATTCCTGTTTGAATATCAGAATACTATTTAAGGATGAAATTAAAAAAAAAAAAAAAGCCCAAACCAACCTGAAGCTCAATTGTTGACACATTGACTGGTGTGTTGGAAGTACTTAGATATTATGGAATCTGAGGCAGAGTGTTTTATGATACTGGCTTTTAAGCATTTTAGCACATTATGGTATTGCAGCAGTGTTTAAAAATAACCTGAAATACTTCATCAGCTTTGAATCCTTAACTGCAATGAGCCTCTCTTATGTCTTGCTTCTTAACAGTTTTCTTTACGTCTTTGTGCACAATGTTTCCCTCGGATGAAGGCTGTGAAAGGATTGGTGTAGGCAAGCTGAGCACCTTCAACAAAGAAAGTGACAAAATTGTGACGGTGGTTCATGGTTCAAAACCATGTTCAGTCCTAGCATCTCACAGCCAAAGCCCATCTGTCTACTCCCGTCTTGCCAGCAGGAGGGACTTTGCAGGCAGAGAACCTTTCCTGGGCAGACACAAGCAATTGGTGGGAAGCTGAGGACTGGTTATTCTTTCCTTCATCTCATTGTGCCCAAGTTTGAAGTGCAGGGTGGCTTTTCAAGGCTGTTATGATTTGACTGCTCTGCCTTTCCCACCCATTGCCGCCTTTATACGGTGCTCTTCAGATGCTTGATCTGCTTCAAGACAACAACAGGTTTCGAGTTTTGTTTCAAGAGGTCCTGTGGCACTTCAAGAACTGGGCTGCTAAACCTGGTTAACTTTGAATGTCAATTACTTGAGCTTTTATCATTTAATTTATTGTCTGTGATAAATGCAGTAGGAGTTGAGAAGTTTTACAAGGATTTCAAGAGGTCTGTCTAGTTAAAACCTCTAGGTTACATAGATTATCGTCGGATTATTCAGAAACTGGTAGATGCGTTTCAAGATCAGTTGAAACATGAAACAAGTGCAAAACACCTGAACCTCAAGTAAAAGATTCTACAGGGAAAAAAAAGAATAAAAAAAATAGTTGATGCATCATAACCAAACCCAAGTGAAGTTAAAGGACCTGGTTTGTGGATACCTGCTGTGTGTCCTCTGCAGCATGTTAAAGGACCAAACTAGGTAACTCCATAGTGAGGTACATAAGTTTCTTCTTAACACTTATTTCAAGACTTTTTTCAGAGCTTCTAGAATAGTTTCATGTCATAGCTGAGATGAGTTCCTCTTGCCAGCTGAGGAAACAGAAATGCATTCCCTAATGAAGTTTGAAGTGCTCATGATCATTGTTTGAATTTCATCTTGTGACTACTGAGG
Organism: Thinocorus orbignyianus; assembly: GCA_013400375.1. Taxonomy (NCBI): domain Eukaryota; kingdom Metazoa; phylum Chordata; class Aves; order Ciconiiformes; family Thinocoridae; genus Thinocorus; species Thinocorus orbignyianus. The sequence continues at coordinate 1,767,403 of VXBW01008054.1, read as the reverse complement.
GATGTGCTGTGTAAGTCTTTGTGACCACATGGATTTTTCTACCTGTTTTCTGCTGGTAAAGCAACAGTAAACTTTCTGTTCCTGTCTGCCTTCTCCATTGGCGTATTTTTCTTAAGTTCAAGCTCAGATGTAATCCAAAAATACTGTACGCAGCCAACCTGAAATACCAGGAACCATGACTGGAAGGTTAGAGCTTGTGCACTGAGTGAGTGTATGCTTTCTTACATTACCTTTCAATGAAACAAAATGCCTCGTATAAAGAATGGTACAGGTGCTGCCATTGTATCTGTCTGGGTTAGGAATACCATCCTTTCAGGCACAATACTTCCAGGATGGAAAAGAAAAGAAGTGCTGTGTTGTCAGGCTCCAGTGGGCTGAAAGAAAGCTGAAGAGGAAAGTGGGAAAACAAAAATCACTTGTTGAACTTATATATTTTAATACTAGATTAAGCTCTTGAGGTATCTGATGGGTCAGTGCTTCTCTAAATTATTTTTAAAATAACATAACAATCAAAGTTTAAAGAGGAAAACAATCTATTCTACTCTTCAGTATTGGGGAGGTAGAAAGAGCAAAGTGGACAATACAGAAACGAGTCTGTATACAGAATCATAATCTTTAAAAATTTGTAATTAAAAAAAACCATGTAATTTTTAATATTCCTTAATGATGAAAAAGGAGGAGAGATGCAGCAAATAATTGTTAACACCTTTCTGGTGGCTTGTGATCTGAGAAAAACTGGTGACCCATATGCTGAGTTAGGTTAGTATGTGTCGGTTACTTTGTTGTGCAAAGTTGATGTAGAGTGGAGGTGGTTTTTTGCACGGGATTTAAAAATAGTTACGTATTGAATGTTTAATGATTTCACATTTGATACTGTCTGCTTTAGTACTGGGCAGTCTTTAGATCTTCTCAGTAGCAATGCCAAGTTAAATGCTCCCACTGCTGGCTATTGCTTTTGCCTGGAGGGTGTTGACTCTACTGTGCAAGTTCATGATGTGAACCAGTTTAATGAACTGATCCAGCTGAAAAATGACTCAGGAAAACCGTTTCTTGGTCTTGTTCACTCCAAGTAGCTGCATCAGTACAGTGGAGATAAAAACAGGGGGTAGAAACATGAACCCTTACCCCTGACCAAGGCAGGATGGAAAGCAGATAGTCTGCAGGTATGTTGTACTTGGCATTCATGCCAAATGTACTGCTGTGACTTTAATATTAGTTTCATCTATATGTTCTCACTAGAGGATCTGGAGCAAGTAGTCTGATTGTGAGGAAAGCCAGGTTGTCTTCTCATTGGAATATTTTACAAGGTCATTGTTTGTAGGACATCATTTGCCATCTAGGTATTGGTTAATCTACACACAGATTAAGAGGTGGATGAATAAAGCAGGCAGCTGGAGTAGCTGAGTCCTGATTTCCTTAATCTTTTTTCTTCAAGTGTTACTTTTCGAGCAGTTTTTATTCTCGGCCATTGTCTCTGTAGGTGCTTGAAAGTTTTATCTATTGCTTTTGGTGAGAGCTTTCCATTGTGTAATACAGGGAAGAGACCTCAGAGTTTGGCCTGAAGGAGATCCAGTTGGCAAGACAATTAAATTAACAACCTGCAGCATCAGCACAGATTGTAAAAAAAAAAAAAAACCCAAAACAAACCAACAAAAACAAAAAAAAAACCCAAAACAAACCAACAAAAACAAAAAAAAAACCCAAAACAAACCAACAAAAACAAAAAAAAAACCCAAAACAAACCAACAACAAAAAAAAACAACAGAAAAACTCAACACCACCCATTGCACAGACTTTCAAACTTTTAATAGTTGGTGGGTTTGGTTTTTGTTTTGGTGGGTTTTTTTTGTTGTTGTTTGGGGGTTTTTTGTGTTTTTGGGGTTGTTTTTTTTTTTTGAGGAGCATTAAAGCACACCAGAGTATTGTGTCCAAGTGCTTTGGCCATGACTTTTTCTTTGTCTTTTTAGGTAGACCTTTTATGACTATAATAATTTCTAGTGGGCTTTCTGTTCGTTTAGCATTCTAGTAAAGTCAAGAGATCAGAGCACGACGCCTCTTATGGAAGGGTAGGCAGGTGTTGCTGAAAAGAACATTTTCTCGGTCTGTTACAATAACCAAGTAGCAGAGTGTGTGTGACTGCGTGTTTCTAATACTTCTTACTTATTTACCTCTCTTATCTGTAGAAATAATTTTCTATAGATCATAATTTTGCTTTCATCCCAACACTACTCCTTTATTCCTTCAATTGGTCCCCGGTTCTTCGCTATTTTCTTTATTCCCCTGTGTACTTTTGTTAATGTTTATCACCCTTTCTGCACCCTGTTCCTGTTGGAAAGCAAGGCTTTTCCAAAATTGATATACTTGACTAGCCGTACTAACTACTTGCTGCAGTCAGCATGAAGCACTCATGCTGCTTCTGGGTGGTACCATTTAGGCAAGTACATTTATTTTCCTTTGATGCTTGTCTTGTGAGAAAGCACGTAATTGTGATGTCCTGGGGCTGCACCATAGAATTAGATGGACAGTACTTCATTAGCTATTTGCTGTACTTCTAATTTCCACTAATGAAGGCTGTAATAAAGTAGTTGAAAGAAGGAGAAGGTGATTCAAAATGAAGTGTGGTGGTGCTATATTTTATTTCTCTAATAGCATCTCGTGTGTGTGCTTTTGGAGTGAAAAGGAGGAAAAGAGGCATTGAGTTTTCAGTTTTAGATTTCTGTGCTGAAAACTTGAAGGACACTTTCTGATTAGCATCCTTGCCGTCTTGGGCACTTCTTTGAGCAGAGGCATCATTAGCTGTGTAGGTTTGGAACATCCATTAAATGCTTGTGACATGAATACCGATGTGATGAAGGAAACTGGAATAGCTGGAACATGCTTAAACTATAACATTTTTTGAAGTCTTTTATACCATATGATAAACAATAGAAAGACTATTCTTTTCTTTAGGAAAATGTGTAGGATGGTAAGAAGAAAGCCCCTAGGAAGCCATGGGTGGCCCTTTCTGTGCAAAAGTGAGTATTTGTGTGTAGCAAATAGCCTTCCCTATCAGAGTCTAGTTTAGCACACACTTTGTCAGGAAGCTTTTCAAAATGTGGTGCGAACTCTGTGCCTCTAGTTTGTATATAAGATAGGCAAAATAACATCAGATATTTAAAAGGCATCCCTTGTCTGTTCCATTTGCTGCCCTCAAGGTAAATAATCCACTTTCTGTTTTTTTTAGTTAACTCATGTTACTCCCCCTAAGTTATCATAATATTTTCAGTACGGCTAGATGTGGGCTGTTTGGTGTAATGCAGCACTGTTCCATGAGGGTAGAATTGGAGGCACTTCCCTCTGGAAAGTGGTGATGTAATTATGTTATTTGTGTGTGTGTATATTGTCCTTCCAGTGCATTGTCACGCTAGAAACCAATTGAAATCACCAGGAAGTGCAGAAGTCTCAGTCAGATCGTTAAATCTGCTTTGTGTAGCTTTCACTATATATATTTGGACAAAATCGAGTCTGTTAAATTACATTTTGGAAAATGAACCTGAAATGCTCCATACTGTACTTTCAATTCTATTGAACTAAAACAGCTGTGATAATTATAGTGGTTCTTACTCTTGGTGTATAAGTTGAAATTCATTAAGAAGTCTTTCCACTTCTGAATCCTCAGGAAAAGAGCCTACTACAAAAAGGTGCACATTGTTAGTAGACGCTCCAAACTAAAGCCATAAGTGCTCAGGACAAGCATCAACTCTGACTTGTTTCATGCAGTTTTTTTCATACTTCTGAGTTGTTTTAAAGGCCTTCTGCTCAGACTCTTTTTTTCTAAAAATTTTACTTCAGTGTCAGAGGTACATAATGATTATTTATGTATGTGAACTTTATCTAGAGGAAGAGATGCTTCCTTGTTGAAGAAGCACTGCTAGGAGTTGAAGTGTTAACTCAGTAGATGGTGTTTCAGTTCTGAGCTGATGTCCCATTAACTGTGTGTTTGAAGGACAAAAAGAATGGAGGGGAGGTAGAATAGAATAGTAGAATGGCTTTATAATGTTTCTGTGCTTTCTCAGATAATATACACTGTACCAGACATGGTACATGCATCTTTCCGTCTTTCTTTGTTAGCTTGACCAGGAACAATACACCAATAATGAGTTCTCCCTACATACGTGTCTGAAGATGTTCCAAGGCTTTCTTTGCTGGTATTTTGGTCAAATTGCTGAGAAGTTCAAAGGACAACTCCATTAGCTGAGTGCCTCAAAGAATTGGATTCTGTGATTCACGAGGATTAGTCTCTGATTTTTAACATTATTTTACGGGATAACAGGGAAGATAAGTTTTACATCACTTTGTTTTTTTGAAGTGTAGATTTCCTTCAGTTGTTCATGCTAGTATGGGTGTAATTGAAGGTACTGATACAAGAACAATTATATCTTTGTATCCGCATGCAACCAAGGATCACATCATGGTGTTTTTACAATGCAGAATGAGAAAGATTAAAAACTAGAACTACAGCTACGTGATCTCACAAATGAGTAGTCAAATTCAGTGTCTTTAGTTGTGTGAGGTATAAAGCATATTCTTTCCCACCAACCAGTTTCCTAGTTTAGGGCAGGTGTGATAAAGATGAGGTGCCTGTCATCTGACTTCACCTGAGTAAATCTGTAACTTCTAAAATTGGGGATATGTTGAAGTGCTGCCTTTGGAAGCAGTAAGCTCATCAGTTCCTTTCCACATGGCTAGACAGTACATTTCTGCTCGTGACCTGGATTCAGCAGAAGGTGAGAATCCTCTGTAGTAGGACTCAGATGCTTTGTGTGACCCTGACCTATTTCCTTTTCTCTCTCTGAAATCCCATCAGTATCTCCTCACAGTCATACTGTTGCTGAACTTACCCTTTTCTGTTTGTTTCAGAAGATGTGTCCATAGCAAAGGTTGACTTCGTTCATAAAGTAAGGGCTAAGAAAAGGAGTGGACAGAACCAAGTAGGCTTGCGAATCCATCATAGTTCGTTGAAACCCACTAAGAGGCAATCCAAGTAGCGTTTACTAGCAAGAGCTCAGTTGCTTTTGTGTTTAATGTGGCTAATGTTCCTGAATACCCTTGAAAATAGGAATCAATGCTGCCAGCTGGGCAGAGGAGTGTGCACTTTCCAGCACTGCTGATGTCTGGAGTAGTTTGTGTTCCTTATAAGCTGCATTGGAACTGGCAAACTTGTAAATCTGGCACTAGTTTGCATTGGAAAAATGAAGAAAAAAGATAGTTGCTATAGATAGTATAGGGCTGCACCTAGAACGCCTAAATAAATTGCTTTACTGTGGCCTGTTAACTTACCATCTACCAAGGCATTTTGGGATCAGCCTAAATGGCAATATACACCACCAGGCTCATTGCTTGGATTTTTGTAATCATTGATTTCACTAAATACTAGGTGGCTGCTGGACTCCCCTGTATGAGATTTCCATGCATGGAAAATGAATTTGTAGAAACTGTACTGAAGAAATACCAGAAATGTAAACCACTGGCATTTAACAAACACCAGACCCACTGCATCGTCAAGCTGTAGATACTCGGCATAATGTCAATGTGCATCAGGTAGGCTTAATATGTTGCACGTATTGATTAGGATGCTACCAGCATCCTACTTGTTAAATGCCCTCAGAAGACCCAGTCCTGTTCTGATTTTCACCAATGTGAAAACAGAGTGACTTTGCACTTAGTGGTAGTACAGAGCAATGCTATGACTTTGAAAGCTGGCCATCTGCAGGGACGCTTTCCTTCTGCTAGTAAGATGGACTATAAGTCCTGTAAATTCCTTTGATATCTCTGATCACGGTGATTAAACAGTACTCACCATATCAGATGACAATGCCTAATGTCCTGAGTGCTGACATAATGAAATGTATGTAACGTGGCTCACTGATGTATACTGTCTGATAGACATACGACTGAGATGTTCCTCTTCATACATGTTGCACCCTGCAATAGTCTGTGTGGTGTTGTAGGGAAGTATTATGTGAGGAAGATGTGCTGCTTTTTTTTTTTCTTTTTTTCTAAATGCAATGGCTGAATCAACCATTGCGGAATCACAGAAGCCCTCCAAATCCCTCACATGTAAAGTTTAGCCTTAAGCTTCTATTCGGGGATAAGACTTTTCAGTAGCTCTCAAGCAGCCTAATCCACCGACCTGAGACCCAATCTGAGCTATCACAAGGTGCAGTTTGAGTTCTCACCTCAGTCCTTCTTTGACATCTGAGAGAAGATAGGAGGAAGTCTCCCAATTCCTGTACTCATTTGATGCTTATCTCTTCTTCTTTGGAAACATGACAATTTACTGATAAAGAAGGAAAAGCATAATAGGGATCTAAGATCTATCCCATAGTAGAATAATGATCCTAATGCTGGCCATGTATGATTATGGAAGTACAGCATAATTGCATCTCAATGTTAAATATTAATTTTTCAGATGTTGTGTGTCTTCAAGATTCCTTGATAGTATTATTAATGAAGCTGGGTAGATCAAAGATGAGTTGCCATCTACCTCTTACGATATTTCTGTTTCCTGATAAGCCAGTAACTTAGATATCCACTGCTGGCCATTGAGTTGCACTTGATAAAGCACACCATTGCCATTGTATTTGCTAACATTCCCCATCCCCTGCTCCAAAACCATAAGAAGGCTTTGGAAAGATACTGGAAATGTAAGTAAGAAGTTGTTAAACATTTACTGGAGTAGATAAGAACATAAGGTTGGACTTTGCATTGGCAACCTTAGCAGGACTAAAGAATTGAGTAGGTGCTATTTCTGAATTGCTCTCTATTTTCATCAGCAAGCTGATAGGAAAGAAGGAAAGATACTTGTGGACAGAACTGGTAACTGGATTGTAGCTATTCTGTGGGTGACTGACAGCTTTCCATTAGCACTAATTCAATAGCACTGATATTAAGGGAAAAGAGGCAAATTTCCCACTTGCCTGTCTCTGTCTTGTTTTGTGGGAGTGCCTTATAGCCTTAGGCTGCATAATTTATGCCTCCTCAGTGTTCGGGTAGTTGCAGCACACGTGGGTTCATGTCTTTTCCCAAATTTTCTCACACTAGGCAGTCTTGGTAGAGGAGAGGGCAGCTCCTTTTAGCTGCTGCTGTAGAGGAATTCACTACGGTCTTGGCATTTGCACTCCAATGTTAGAGAGCAAGAGGAAAAGACTGGGAAAGCACCCAATCACTAAGACCTTTAGAATCGGACTATATTTTCTGAGCAGCTGTCGATGGAGTGTGTGTGAGATTATTATTGTTTGCAGAAGCTTTATTGATCTTGGCTTTGAAGCCTAGAAATCTGTTTACAGCGGCCTATAAAAGTGAACGGCTACTTCTTTTGCTGAAGGTTAACAGACTGTGTTTATTTAATTGAATTGAAGTGGCTTTGTGCTGTCTAAATGTCAGTGTTATTGAATTTTCAAGTGATTCTAGATTCTCCTAGTTGGATAAAAATATGTAGATAAAAAGCAATATGTTAAAAGGGGGTGCATTCCACTTCATTAAAACAAGATAAACATAGATCTGAAGAGAAACACTATTGCCTTTGACACAGCTGACTGTATGAGAAGGTCCTTTCAGCTTTGTAAGTCTTGGTGTGTTTTCTTCAGTTGGTGTCATTGGCATCTGTGTTTCTTTGGAAACAGTGGAAAGAAAGGAAGAAATGCAGGACAAAAGTAGTACCTTTAGAATGTGCAGCTCTTCTAGAAAATCACTTGATGGAAGGAAAATCTTACCATAGTGAAATGGGAAGACTTATATTTATTTATAGCTTCCTGATTGCAATGAGAGCTGGAAACTTGTGGTACTGTTTGGCTGTAATGAGTCCTTCTATGGACTGCTGCGGGCGTTTTCCCCTTCTGGTTTTCTTGTTCTGCAGCTAGTTCATCAAGCCTTTTGTCTAGTTTCATTACATACCTTTTCCTTTGCCTTGCCATTTGTCAGGTAAATGTAATGTGTGTTCCCGACTGTACTGTAAGATTAAGACACAAAGACTTAATACAGAAGCAGAGTTTACTAAAACATACACATATGTGGGTCATGATATTTGTTTTGCAGTTGTTTGTTATTCTTTAAATATTTTATTGACAGGCTTTATTAAAAAGATCTTACTTCTTGTCGTGATCAGATAAAACATGGAAGTGTGTTTGAAAACTGCTTTTTTCCAGGATGCTGCTGTGTACCTGGACGGGGTTAGAGACAGTCCTTTTCCCCAGACCCTTCACAATGTATTTAGCTGTCTATAATAAGTTTTGCCTATCTGTAAATGGATCAAGACACTGTTGAAATAAGAGTTGCATAAACACAGCAGGAAAAGATTGCCTGTGTCTTGATTATACCCTCAGTTATGTCTCTTGTGCTGTGCCTGCTGTCAAGATACTTTCCAGTAGGGACGTTTTTCCCCTTCGGTGTCCCCTTTATTGTCTTCTCCTCTGGGTACTGGGCAGTTACATATGACAGAGACCATTGACTGCAGCTCAAGTGACCGTGGACTGCAACATCTGCCTCTCCTCAGTTAACGACTGTTTTCAGGTTTTGTGTCCTCACCCCAGTCTGTACATGTAGAGAGACTACAGGATTGGAGGCTAAAAGGGAATAAACAGAAAATGGCCAGGGAGCTGAAGAGAGGTATAGTTTAATCTCTATGAGAAAGTAGAATATTTAGCACCAAGCCAGTAAGTTTATCTTTTTGCAGCCCAACACCATGAGTATGTATTTATTTTTAGAGTTACTGTGAATTTTCCCCACCCATTTGTTGAGAGCTCAAACAGAGCAGTGGTGTTCCCCAGGGAATATGAAGTTACACAGATCATTGCTCTCTTGTCAAGGCTTTCAAATCTCACAATGCTCTTGAGAAAGTTTTTTCATGAAACAGGTTCATCATCTATTAAATGTGTTCTCCAGGGTATGGTTGAAAATATACAATTAAATGAGAGCTGAACACAGAGGATATCCTGAGCAGCTGTATCCCTCTGGCTAAAATCTTCTATTAGCAGATGCTACTTAAATAAAGGTGAAAGGAATACTAGCAGTTACATATAATAAAACCCAAAAGATTCTTTGAGCGCTTCTCTATATCAATGTGGTCTTCACCGGAGCTTTTCAATCTTTGTCCCATTATACCTTAAATAACTCCATCATGAAGACTAACACTATAAAAAGAAATAAATTAAATTAGAGGCTTATTTGAAATCCCTTCCAAACATTAAAGATCCTGTTTCAAAGCCTTTGATCTCAATAGGTTTTCGATCAAACAGAGACTGTAGGTTCGATCCTTTCGTGACTTGAATATCTGGAACTTGGAGGGGTGGAAAAGCAGTGCATTTCATTTGCATGTTCAAAGTGCAATGCATGCAAGGAAGGGTGAAGATGTGATAGGTGCTTGTTGTTTTGATTTCCCTTAAGGAAGACTCAATGGAGAAACAGTGCCTCTTCATGAGTTGAAGTTCTCTGGAAGAACTGTAGTTGAGTTCATTATGTGCAGGAGCAACACTAGCTTGGGTAGGAAGGGAGGAACACTGTAGGAGGGATCCCAGATGGCTTAGAACTGTATTTATTTTTTAATTTGAAGATGTATTTTGTCTAATTGTTTTAAATATGTTAGTAAGTATTGTTTCTGGTAACAAGGAAATCTTTATTTTAATTCCCAGGTGATGCTCCAATTATGTTTGCAATGAGAGTTGAAGTGAATGTTCTTTAGGAATACTGATTTTTAAGTTTAGGATTTAGCAGTTTTGCAGATAAGTTGGGTTTCAGTAATAACTTTTTTTTATGTATTATAGAATGAGCAGGTGACAGCTGTCAACTTTCTCTCAGTGAATATTTCTGTATTGCAGATCTTTATTTTTATTTTTGTTGATAGTCCCAGAGAGGATACCAGGGTGAGCTCCAAAGGATGCTTGTGCTATTAAAGGTCTGGGCACAATGATGTGAGTGTAGAAAATGTACTGCCTGCTTTTTTTCTCCCAATCCATATGTATAAAACTCTACAAAACTCGACAGGATTTTAAGCAAGCTATGGTATTTAATTAATCATTCCTCCTTCAGACCTAATCTTGGGGAATTTTTCTCAGCCGGGGAAGGCATCACTGGTCCTTAAATCAGAATACTGTGGGAGCTCCCTGCTTTCTTTAGAGGTGACATACCTCTATTGCTCCTTGAGAAACCAGAACCTCTAAACTTGGGCCTTTCCAGGCAAAAGAGAACTATCACCACCTGACTGATCATTCCCTATCCTGTCTGAAAACTTGAGGGAAGATTAGAAATATTTGCATGGCAACATAAAGCTTCCATCAAAAGAGGTGATGCTTTTGGTGCCTCTTTCTCCCCACCTTGTATATTTTCTGAACTAAATATCTGTGTTTGCATGTGTTGTGTTCAAATGGTTGAACATACTGTTTTCTATTGTTATTGGTAATAAGAAGATTCCTACACACTGCGTTATACTTGCAAACAAGTTTTAGGTGGTTTATAATAAATGTAAGGATCTGTGGTTTCTCTAAAGACAGAGATTATTAGACATTATTTTTCTCTCTAAACTGGCAATATGTGCAGAAGTGGTCTGTCGTATCTTAGATACTTCACAAACAGGCGCTTGGGCACCAGAAGGAGATTATACTTCCCATATGGAAAATACAGGGTTATATTTCCTGTGATTATCACAAGGTGCTCTGAACTGAAGTTTTTGTTCTCCTGGTATACTACGGTCTCTGTCTGGACCGTTTGGGGAGAAAATGGGATTTAGATAACCTTCTGGGGTGGACAACAGGACAGCAGCAGAACTTTCTTTGATGTGTTTGGAAAACTTCTAGTTCTGGGCTTCAGAAAGAAGGCAAGAAACTGTAGCTGAATTTCTTCTATGCTGTGCAGATAACTCAGGTTATAGTACAGATGTTTGAATTTTACATCTGTTGCAGACATCCCACCAATTAATTTTCTGGTTTGATTTGGAACAACAGTTTTTGTTGTTCTCTAGTGAAAACCTCTGCAAATAGCCAAAAAGGAAACCTTTGAGTTAAAATAAATCTCCGTTCAGCAATAGCTAATTAGATGTTCCAGACCATTCTGCTGCAGGGCTCTGCGGCATCATTTCCAGTTCAGTGCATTTTTATATGCACCCTTTCTTCTCTTGAGCAGCAGGTTTTTTGAGTGTAATTTTTGTAATTATTGTATAGCTTGTTGTTTCTACTATTTCTCATGCAGAGACTGCACTTGCAGGACAACATAAGATGGATCTTTGTGGTAAGTTACAGTGCCTCAGTGGAAAACCACCTCAGGGCTCCCTGTCTGAGCAGCAGGGAGCAGAGGTTAGGGGTCTGCATTGCGGTTACTGCAGTCAAAGTAGTACCCACTGAATCTTAAAGGTCAAATTTCTTGGGGTTTAGGGCATTTTCTCTTCTGATTTATATTTTGAACACTTGGGGGGAAAAAAATGATGCTGTTATTTGGTTTTAAACAAAGACAGACCTCATAAACATCAAATTGCTATATCAGCTTTGCTCACATTTGTTGTGCCACTGGTAGGTCAGGAGAAATTTTTCCCTTCCAGCGATATATGACTGCTTCTGAGAGGTTAAAGAGCAGCCGAGATCCTGTGGCATATGTTTGGAGGGATAAGACTTATGAAGGTGTGATTATGATTTTGTCTCTCTTATTTCCAGTATTTGTCAGTCTTCGCTGTTTATTACTGGGGACTCTTCTGTACAACTTGTGTTCCATGAAAATGGATTTTTCACTTCTGTTGTTGGTGCTTCCTTCCCATCAGAAGCTGTAACTTTGACATCACCATAGACCCTTATCAACATGGCTGAGATTCTGTAAGGAATAAGCAGAGTTCTCTGGCTTTCAAACTTTTGACGTTGAGTTACTGTCAGAAAATTGCCAGAGAAGATCATCGTACATCTTCTAAACAGAAACAAATCTGATAGTAATGTTCTGCTGACCACTCTCAGGCAGTCTTCATGGACTCCTAGGACATGACACTTGGGATCCCTGTCTTGGAGGTCGGGAATCTGAATTGTTGCTCTGCTGCCTCACTGACTTTGTGGTGCTTGATAAATCACGTGGAGCCAAAGAGATGCTGTGCTACTGCACTTCTAAATATAGTCTAGTGGGAATTGCAGGTTCTTCTGGAAGTGTGAACACTCAAATAGAGATAGTATTTCTTCTTTCTAATCGCTATGAAAGATCACTATATCAGTTACTATGAGACAGAAAAATGGATGTAAATTGTACAGTGTTTTACAATTCCATGTTAGAAATTACCATCACAATCTATAAAGACTATGTCATACAAGCATTTTTAATAACAAAAATGTAGAAGATGGCCCCTTAGTCTTTGTTAGAATTTATGTTAACAGCATGTCGCTGAGCACAGAGGTTGCTAAACTTGTATTGTAGCTTCATGGGGGTGTTGGGATTTGCCCCCTTGGGATATGCTGGATGCTTGGAGTCAATGCAAACAGATAGCAAAAAGAAATCATAAATATTTTTTGTCTGTTGTGAGCTAGTTGTCTTCTTGCTGTTATCACTGAAAGAGTGTGTGTGTACACACACTTGTGGTAGTATGTCTCAAAAATCTTCTATTTGTAAGACTTCATTATCATGTTATCTTGATAACTGAGTTTTCTGGGTGATAGGAAAACATTTTGTCTTGTTTGAATTACAAGATCAGGTTCTGTTTTTAAACATGCTTTTTGTTACATATTTCTGGGAGTCATTTGTTGCCCTTAATGAATAGCTTTAGGCCATTGCTTTGTATACCAATATAGATGTGAAAAAGCATTTATTATTTCCTTTTTCCTTTAATTTCAAATGAGATATTACTTACTGGCTGGAAAGGCTTATGTCTCTGGGGATATTAGTACAAAGCATGTGATTTCCCTGTTTATAACTGAGTGACACGTGGCTTATCCAGTCAGTCTGTAGTAATCCTTTACACTTGTCACTTCCTTACTGATACCCACAAACATACGCCCTCTGGACTACTAAGTACTTTAAGAATAAAATAAAAAAATCTAAAAAGTTTCAGCCTGTTGTTTCAGTTGACATGATGAAGTGGCCAGAAAGATTTTTTTTTATTTATTTTTTTTTTTTTTCCTGTGCTCTCCAACTCAGAGAGAAAAAATGCTTCCCTGCCAATAACAAGGAGGCTGCCCAAGCGCTGCTCTGTGACATTACATTATCCCTTGAAGGCTTGGTGCTGTGTCTGTGCAGAGGAAAGACAGAAGCTGGTGCGTCTGGGATCCATTTGGCAGTTCCTACTGTCACTCATGACTCTGACTGCTCATCTTTTTGGTAACTTCAACTGGGAGAGCCAGGAGTGAAAAGAATTCAAAGGTGAACTTAGTTCTCAGCCTTAGAAATTCACGATGCGATCAGAGCAGTGTTGGAGGCAGCACAGTAAAACCGTTGTGGCTTCTCCCTATGATAAGCCTGGAAGCAGATGTCCTTATTCAGAGCCGTGTCAACTGACAAAATTTCCGCAGTTCTAAATGTGCTTCCAAAGAAAGACCTTCAAAATCTCAGCAATGTACCCTTGTGTGCTCTGCATCCTTTAGAAGCCGTCAGTTGATTAGTTTCTTGTATCCATATTCACTGGTACTTCCAATGTGTGTTGGCACATTGACAAACTATTAAAAACTTGTGTTTTTGCAGCTAATTATAAATCCTTCCTGGCAGCGTTAGAGGCAACAGCATCAAACCAAAGGAGACACTTATATGAAAATATATACATAAAAACTCTTAAAGCACACTTCTAGATGATGTGTGGGATATAGAACCACACAATAGAGGCAACATTAAGAAATACTGAAATAGCAGGGTGCAGCAACATCCACCTGTCATCACGATGGCTTCAGTTTTTCTTTTCTCTGAATCAGACAGCCTGGTTCACTTAATGTGATTAAAGCTCCCTAGATGATGCATCAAAGTTGTGAAGGCTCTTTTTGTCTCTGGATGCTAAATTGGTAGCTGTCTTCCTGTGGTATTTGTCATTTCAGCTTACTGGGGTAGGAGAGGGGGATGAGGAACAGGAATTAAAGCAAAGGCATTGTTTAATAGGGAGCCTGGCTGAAAATCCACCAAATTACCATTAGGTGGCTTACTGTGTGTAAATGGCCAATCATAACATATAGCAGTGTTTATTAGTACTGCTTGTTTATTTACTTGCCCCTTGTGAGGAGTTTGCATCTTGAGTTTCAAGCTTTCTTCTGTGAACACCTCACAAAGTGCCCTGTGTAGATAGAGAAATATTTCTCATCTCCACTTTGTGGATGGTTAAAGTGAGACTCTGAAACTTGCCCATTGTCCCAAAACAAGCTGGCAACAACACCAAGAAAATACCCCATGCACCAAACTCCTTATCTGCTGGAGTTCCTGAGGGAAGCAGCCACCGCAGCTCACCAATTCCCAGTGTGGGGGTCTATGCATCTGTATGCTGGAGAGCTAAGGAGATAATGTTACAGAAGGAATTGATTAGGAGTAATTTGCCAGGGGAAGGGAGCTGTATTGTGAGCTGTCAGCAAGTAATGAAGCAAGGATGCCAATTGACAGGTGGACCAAAGCCTTTTTAGTAGGAGGGAGGAAGAAATCGGTTCCAAGATGCAATTGCTCTAATTGAGGCTGTGAAGAGATAAATGGGGAAAGTTTGCAACTGCTGGAGACGGCTCTGAAAGAAAACTTTGAGAGTTTGTTATCCTCTCAGGAGGTCTTTTAGTCACCATGGTGATGCCTCTGGCAGACATCAGCAGGGGGAAAAAAAAAAAAGAAAAACCAACAGTAAAACTGAAGTCAAACAAAAGCCCCCAAGCAAAAGGTCCCAGGCATAGCAGGGGTGGGGTGGGGAAGAAATAGATGTTGGTGGTGATGTTCTTTGAACTGCCACTTGAAAAGAACTTTAAGTACACATCTGAACAGTGCTGGGATGCCATGGTTACGGACTCTGTATAAAAATTTCAGTATTTGTAAAGCAATGTGTATTGGTCACTGGGAACAGTAGCGTTAGACCTGGGATTTGGGGGCACACAGGTACTTCTGCAAGCCAGTTTCCCTGTATGTCCACTAGAAGGGTGTTTAGAAAGTTTGATGGTAGGCTTAGGATTATGGCTTTGAAGTGAGAAGCATGATTATTGAAGACCTGCTTCAGATATAGGAGGGAGGGAAAAAAAGAAGACATGGAGAGAGCTCATTGTAGTTATTAAATTTTTGTCCCTCTTGATATTCAGCTGACTACTTCTTCATTTATTTTTCTTTTTATTTTTTCCTTCCAGTTTCATGTCATTACTTCTGACTGTTCCTTTTTGGTGCCACTTTGAAAATTTATCTCCTCTCTCACTATAGGCGTCTTTCAAATGTACTCCTTAGATAAGCTATATGTAGAGTATATAGCTTTTTTTAATCTCATCTTATCAGTCAGTCTTTTTCATTCTGGATAATTTATACTGGAACAGAAAGGAGTGGGGTTAGCCAACACTTTAATCTGTTTTTCTTCTCAAATTTAAATAGGTCAATGTGTTGACTTCAACTTAGTGGGGAAAACTGCACACTTTTCAGATGTCTATGCTTCAACATTATTGACGCACACCCTGAGATACCAACTCTTTTCATTAGAAAGCTGCTATTTTCTGAGTCCTTGCTGACTGAATACAGAGGTGTAGATAGACCGTAGTTCTTATTGTGCCCAAACCCAGCGTGATCATAGAAAGACTGTTCTTTTGGCATGAACTGGAAGACAGTGCCTGTTCTTCTGTCTGTACAGCATTATTTATACACTCTGCTTGATGTAGTTTAGCTGTAGATACAGCAGTGCAAATTAACTTGCACAGGACAGTCTTAAACTCTCTCATAGCATATAGCCACTTGGCCTAACTCAGGAGAGAGGAGTGTACATCTTTTGCATTGTTTGGTTTCTAGCTTTTTCCACTGGATGGTCTAGCTGCTATGTAAATGCTAGCAATTCTTCAATTTCCTCTTGCTCTGCCATGACAGTAATTGATTGCTGATAGACTACGCCTGACGCCAAAATAACCGGACAGAAATGTCTATTATACTGCTCCACTATGTGTAGTATAAATCTACTCTGGCAGCGTTATGTGATGGTTGCCTTGAAAAAGATAGATCCATCCCGAGTACTTGTGGAGTATGTTGTTATGGAAGAATGTGATTGATGGAGGAAGTTCTTACATACTCTGTAACAGGTGGAAAGATTCGCTAAAGTGACTTCCATTTTCCAATTATTGTTTTTCCCCAGTACTTCTCCAATATAATATGTTACAGAAGATATAGTATTTCAATATGTAGTAAGATGCAAGCGGATACTGCCTTTAAGTAATGCAAGGAGTGTAGTTTCTTTTATAACTACACGTACTTGAATTAAGTCACTGACCTGATACGAATTACTCTAGATTTGCACTCATTGCATGGTCAAAATGTCAGTCCCTTTCCTTATGTTTGTGACCTTACTGTTCTGTTGTGACAGTTATTGTCTCCTTATCAATTCAGTATTTTATGACTTTACTGGAGAATCAAATGGAGGGAGTAAAACCCAGAGGCTCCTTTTTAAATAAAAGTAACTTTGAGTATTAACAAAAGTGACAGGGAAACTGATTCTACATAAAAAGCAATAAATTAATGTACAAGTGTGTTAAGTATTTAAAAGTATTCCCTGCGTGGAAACCGCCTTTCAGAATAGCCTGTGAACCTCTGAACAAAGCAAAATGAGCCCTTTCAACAGCCTGTGCTTCTGAGACCAGTGAAAGAAAATGGGCTTTTTCCTGGAACTTGCTTTCTACTCTAAAAGTATGGATGCCAATGTATTTAGTACTAGTGAAGTGGAGATACAGGTGTCAGAATGACATGTTGGAAGGACTTCCCGGAAAAAAAAACATAGCTTCTGCAGACTTTACAGGTATCTGGTACCAGCACTCTCTTATGGAAAAGCAAAACCAATTCTGTAGTAATCTTCAGAGGAACAGGTTGAGAGTCGGATTTGGAGGAGAACACATAAAGTGGACGAGCCAACCTATAGCTCCAAGTATATTGCACAAGAGGGACCATTCGAATTATTCAAAATGGGAAAGATCATATTAATGAACTGGACTTTTAGGCCCATTCCCACAAGAAGGAAAATGCTTTTCTGGATTTGGAAGGCAATAGAGCATTATGGTATACAGAGCACTGGTAACACTTGGTGTGTTTCATGGGGCTGTTAGCTAATTGATCATATAGCTCAGGAGCAGTTTCTGCTGTTTGATGAACTATGTGGTTGATCTTGGATCAGGGATTTCTCTGTGTTTTCAGGTCCTTAAATAGATGAAGTAATGCTTGCTTGCAGGCCCTGAGACTGAAAGTGGTTGTCTGAGTTGTCACAAGGGGAGATCTATTTTTAACAGGAATATCGAGGATAGCACGTGTGAAAGGAGGAAATTCTTTCTAGTGTAGCAAAAGTATTAAGATCCAAGAGCTACATCACACTGTAGCGGACTTTGATCTTCAATAAATACAATGGGGAGTTGTGAGGTACCTCGAGAGAAAGTAGGTGAGGGGGGAAAGAAAAATGCCCAGAACACTGAAGATGTTATTAATGGGATATTATGACTGGGGAAAAAAGTGGCAAATGCCATGCATTTCATCCGTATTTTACTGTTGTTATATCATATTCAGAAGGATGCTTCTAAAAGACCAAACATAAATGATCAAAGGTTTGAAAAACAAGGATTTATAAAAATGTTGTCTGTCTTTTTCACCTTCTAAAGGAGTCAGAAGGTAGGTGATTATGTGGTACCTGCATGCATCTTTAGCTGTCCCCTGTGGAGCTCTATAGGATGCAAGTGCTGCAGTTTGAGGAAGAATGAGTGACCCTTAACGTTGGGCTTAAGAGGCATTCCAGGCCTGGAGATGAAAGGATGAAGAACAAATCCTCTGTATTATTGAAGCGTGCGAAAGGCATGAAAGAACTAGCGGTAAATCAATAGTTTGCATTTACAGCACAGGAGGAGGGGGGGGGAAATAAATTATACTGAGATTTATTTTTCCAGCTCGTTTGAGAGAGATTTTTTTTCCCCTTCAGGAAGTGAGCTTTCTGAGGAATTATAAGTCTTTGGCACCCTGAAAAATTTACCCAAAAGAGAACTGTTCCCTGTGTTGTCTCTCAAATAAATGATTTGGCAATTAAATGCTTTATTGGGACTGTGACTGGCATTTCACAATAAAGAAGTTGAGACCAAAAAAAAAAAATATTGAGACTTAGTGCTTGCAGAGATGGAGCTTAAGATACATTTGAAAAATGAGTGAATGAAATATTTATGAATTTTAATCAAAGTAGGAGATGAGGTTAAGAGGACATGGCCTACCTGTTTTTGACTGTTTGTTCAGCTTTATTAATTTAACTTGTCTCTCTAAAACTTTTTAGCAATATCCATTAAATACCATATGGTTCACACATTGCTCTAAGAACTCTCTTCTCTGTGTTTTGATAGGTATTTCGGTAGCACCTGTCACTGCTCTACATCAGCACTATGTCGTGATATGGTGCATTGTCTTTTAATGTAGCGATAGATTAATTGCAAAGGCAAGGCATTTAAATTCTTTCTCGTAGAATAGTCCTCTCTCTTGTATAGACCCCCTTCAAGAATAGGAAATGTTAGGACTTTTAAGATCAAATCCTATATACAGGTGAAAAAAACGAAGTGTTAAAGCTTAATTTAAAATGTGTAAGAACAGACAGTAGCCTGCTCTGTGAAGATGTTATAGATAATATATGTAATATTAATAGAAACTTATTGCTTCTCTGCCTGAAGTCACCTAATACTTTCAAAATAAAGTGGAGGGAAGTTGCTGTGATCATTAGATCACGTGATCAATCCACAGCCTTTTCGTTGTCCTTGCTTGTGACATATTATATGGTGCCATGCAGCCGAAGGCCATAGACTCAGGACCTCTCAGGTGATGATGTATTTTAGTCTAGATTTAACTGCTGAACTTTTCCGGAAACAATAGGGATGAAAAAACTTTTAGAGAGTGGCTGAATATCAAAGTAATAAGAGTTCTTGGTTGCCTCTGTCAGAGGGAAGAAGTGTTGCATTTTTTGCAAGCCAAAATGCCTCATGTAATCCATGTTTGAAGGTGGTGGGCTCATGGCAGTGGGAGTATTTTAGTCACCCTGTACTGTTGAGGCTCTAATATTGTGTGCCGGTGTCACCCTGCTCCTCTGGATAAGACCCAGATGCAGCTTTGCCACTGAATCTCGTGGCAGGTACCTTTGCTGCCTGTAGCTGTAAGATGGAGGTCACTCTACTGTGGTGTAAAAAACTGTGATGCTGAGCTGGTTTCTAGTGAAATGATAATAAAGGACTAGAATGGGTGGCTTTTGTGGCTAAATTTCATCTTCTACCTTGAAAGAAGGGTAGCCAGGCATAGGAGATTAGATGTCTCCCTTGAGTGATATTACATTTGGAACTGGGATAGCAGAGGACAGTGGGAAAGAAGTAATGCCAAAGACAAAGCAAACTGGCTGAGGGGAACAAAGTCCCAGGTCAAGGTGAGCAAGTTATTCAGAACCACTCTGCTTTTTCTCTCCCCTGCTGACTTTCTTCAGATACAGTTGTTCTTGAATGATCACAATCAGTATATCAAAATAAACGCTTTATAGAGTAAGGTAAAAGGAGTTGATGGCAAGACTGTAAATCCTCTTGTGGAAGAAATGATAACTCAGCTCAAGAGCCCTTTTGTCCTGGCAGTGCGAAAAGGATATAAATTCTCTGAAAGTATCTGTCAGTTGGAATTGCTCTGCATTCATCATGCCAGCCCTCTGCATCATTCATGAATGTCATAAGAGACTAAAGAATTGGCACTTCATGGTGAGAATGATTAAACAACCATTACACTTGTCTTTTACTCTGGCATGGTACCTTTTAACAGACTGCCTGTATCATGCTATGTATGTCCACCTCTTCTGATGGCTGTCTTTTCATGGAGGAGGCAAAAGCAAGAAAAGCCTTGTACCATTTACAGAGTAATTAGCATGCTGTATTACTAGCTCTGGATAATTTTAGTTTTTACAGTACCATTAAGTGACCTTGGGGAAGGTTAGAAAGACTTGGGAACAGTGAGCTTCTACAAATGCATTTCTTCCCATCACTGGCTTTCCAGTAGTTGTAAGGGATAATGTTGTATTTGAGGTGAGGTCAAAAGGATCAGAACTGAGAACTTGTTTCCTTGGTAGAAATGTAGCCACACTTACTCCTCGAAGACTAGGCTGTGTCTACAGTAACACCAGCATGACAGTGAGTGTGCAGACTGAAATTTAGCACCAAGGACCTGAGTCCCATACTGCAGGTGGTTTTACTTCTGAAGATTTACTTTGGACTAGCTCTGGTGTGGTCCTATAGACCAATTACTTGTTAACAGTAATCCAGTTTAGTTTTATTTGAAAGGAGTGAAATTTGCACACTCTGAAATTGCTCTGATGTAAACCAAAGAATGGCAAGTGGTGATAGATCAAGAAGTTTACTTCAAAAGCACGTTGTTGAAACAAACTGAAATCATAGAATCATTTAAATTAATAAAGACCTTTAGGATCATTGATTCCAATCATTAACCCAGCACTGACAAGTCTACCACTAAACCATGTCCATAAGTGCCACATCTGCACATCTTTTAAATGCCTCCAGGGATGATGATTCCACCACTTCCCTGGGTAGCCTTGAGAGTCCTTTCAGTGAAGAAATTTTTTCTAATATCAAATCTAAACCTACCCTGATGCAACTTGAGGCCGTTTCCTCTTGTCCTATCACTTGTTACGTGGGAAGAGAGTCCGATACTCGCCTCACTACTGCCTCTTTTGGGGTAAAGAGTGATAAGATCTCCCCCTTAGTTTCCAGCTCCAGCTCCCTCAGCTGCTCCTCATAAGGCTTAGTCTCTAGGCCCTTTACCAGTTTAACTGCCCTTCTTTGGACAGACTCCATCATCTCAGTGTCCATTCTGTCGTAAGGGGCCCAAAACTGGACATAGTATTCCACATGTAACCTCACCAGTACTGAGTACAGGGGGGACAATCACTTCCCTCAACCTGTTTGCCGTGCTGTTCCTGATGCAGGCCAAATTGCTGTTAGCTGCCTTGGCCACCTGGGCATGCTGCCGGCTAATATTCAGCCGGTTGTTGACCAACACACCCAAGTTCTTTTCTGCTGGGCGTCTTTCCAGCCACTCTTCCCCAAGCCTGTAGCACTGCATGGGTGTGTTGTGACCCAAGTGCGGGACCTGGCACCTGTCATTGTTGAACCACATACAACTGGCTTAGGCCCGTTGATCCAGTCTGTCCAGATCCCTCAGTAGACCCTTCCTGCCCTCAAGTAGATCAACACTCCTTCCCAACTTGGTGCTGTCTGCAAACTTTACAGACTTTTAAACACTTTATCCTCTTGTCCAGATAATTGATTAAGGTATTAAACAGAACCAACCCCAATAGCAAACCCTGGAAAACACCACGTGTGACCAACTGGCAACTGGATTTAACTCCATTCACCACAACGTTTTGGGTCCAGCCATCCAGCCATTTTTTTACCCAGCAAAGAGTATACCCTTCTAAGCCATGAGCAGCCAGTTTCTTCAGGAGAATGCTGTGGGAAACTGTGTCAAAAACTGTACTAATATCCAGGAAAACAGCATCCACAGCGTTTCTCTTATCCACTAAGTGGGTCACCTTGTCACAGAAAGAGATCAGGTTAGTCAAGAAGGACCTGCCTTTCATAAACCCATGGTAGTGACCGGCAAAACTTAGATCTCTGAAAATCCATTTCCTATTCTCAAAGCTGCTGCTGATTTAGTATGTGAGATTTGGTAAAACTCTTACCTTCTGGTGCTCTGATCCAACCACTAATATTTCTGGCCCAACTCTTTTTAGCATTCACAAAATGGTAGGGGTTGGAAGAGACCTTTTGAGATAACCTAGTCTAACCCCACTGCCAGAGCAGGTTTACCTATGCTTGTTAGATGGGAATGCATCCAGCATGTTTTGAATAGATCCAGAGAAAATATTCATGTTCAAGCCTGAAACATCAAACCTTTGGGTTTGATGTCCTGCAGTGAAGACGTAAACACAAACTGTATTTTCTGTTTAAATACGTATTACTAAGGAAATGTGAGCCGGTACGTAAGGAAGAATGAAGGATTACCTGTGTTTAAAACAGAACTTTGTAGTTTACAAACTGACTATGCAAGATGTCATGCTACTTAGACTTCAAGTGACTAAATGAAACAGAGAGAATAGCGGTTGTCTTTTGTTTTGTTCTTGGGTTTTTCTTTCCCTTATGGTTTATTTGTTTTAATGGAGTAAGCTGCAGCTTAAGGATCAAGACCAGAAAGAGTTTCTTTGCAGGGGAGTTGAATAGGCTGAGATCAATAGCAGCAGTTTGGCCTCCATCCATCCTCAGCTGTGCCTAGGCCATTTTGTTACCTTTCCATTTCTGTAAAACTGTACTGAAATAACATCCCTATTCTTCCTCCAGGCCCCAAATGAGCTATGAATCCTGCTGTGTTTCTCATTGCTAACAGTGGTATCTATATTCAGCTTCTCTGGCATGCTGCCTTCTGGGCTTCTCCAAGGATATCCTCTTTGTGCACTCTTTTATCAGGAAACACCAAGAAATAAGAAAATGCATCCAGATTCCAGCTTCTCTGTGGCAGCAGAATACAACTAAGAAATACTTCTATCTACCTTTACTGAATTTAGTCACAGTTGCACCTAATGAAGTCTGTTTTCAGGTGGCAGTTAACTTTGACCCCAGAAAACATGTCCTGCAAGGGTCATAGTAACCAGGCACAGTTTTCTGGGCCCTTTTACCTTGCAAATTTCATATTTCATTTGTAGTTTCTTTTGAGCTCTTCTTCTGGTGCAATGTGGCTTGAATCCTTTTGTCTTCCTGTAATGAAAGTTTTGTATTTGTTATGAGCAGTACGTTTGAGTTTTTTGGTATTTAATTTTCTGCTGTGTGTTTAAAAACAAACATACAAAACCAAAACAATAATAAAAAAGAACATCGTCTCNAAAAAAAAAAACCAAAAACCAAAATGACAATAAAATCCTGGAGAAATTGTCCTTGTGGACCTTTTCTAGATTGACATCTATCATCTGGCTGCCTAAAGCTGTGGGGGCTGAATTTGATAACACAACTGCTCTCTTTACTGAAAGAGATGACTTGGGGGCTGTGGGTGGTGGTATGATAAGCCTGCAAGGCAAGGTTGACGCTGAGAGGATAGATATAGAGACAGATTATTATGTCTTCCAGTATAAGAACCAGGGAACACATAATCTGTTTAGCAAGAGCAAGTTTGAAGAAGGTGATTCTTCACATCAGAGAATCATTTGTGCTGAAGGAGACTTTGGGAAGTCTCTAGTCCTAACCCCTGCTCAGAGCAAGGTCAGCTGTGAGATCAGATAAAGTTGCTTGGGGTTTTATAGAGTCAGATCTTGAAAATGTCTACACACAAAGATTCCACAATCTCCTTGGGCAACCTGTTTGACTGCTTGTCTGTCCTTGTGAAGACATAGCTTTTTCCTTCAATCAAGTCAGATTCTCTCACTTCAAACTATGCCCATTGCTTCCTGTTTGCCATCTATGTACCACTGTGAAGAGCCTGTCTTTGTCTTCTCATCAGCCGCCTTGCAGGTGGTGTGAGGCTGTCCTTAAGTCCTCTTGGAGTTGTGTCGTCTTCGAGCCGAACAAGCCCAAATCTTTTGGGCTCTCCTTACAAGGCAGGTACTTCAGCCACCCATCTTCATTGCCGTTCACCGAACTTGCTCCAGTTTGTCAATATCTGTGTCGTATTGTGATCCTCAAAACCAGATGAGTGCATTGAGTAAAGAGGAATAATCACTAAATCTCTTAGCAGGCTGTTTAATAGAGCACAGAATGCTGTAGGCTACCATTGCTGATGGAGTCCACCATTGGCTGGTAGTCAGCTTGCTACACCAGTGGTAGATTCATGTGAGTCATTGCTCAAGGTCTGCAAGTCATTACTGTGAATGTGGATAAATAGCTGGAACTAAGATCTCTTTGGGATTACAAACCACATGAGTCTGAGTTGATTGCTGAAAAGGCTCATACTCTGGGTGTGTATTCTAAAGAAATATGCTTACTTTACTCTCAGTTTTCCATTTTCACTTAGGATCAGTGCTGAAGACATGACAGTGAACTAGCCAGATTCTTGTCTGACTAATTATATTGTTATAATGTAACTGAAGATATTACTGAAACATTTTCCTAGTTGCAGTTTGTTATGTTTATGTTGGCATGCCTGTAGTCATCTTGGGTCCGTTTTAGTCAGCAGCTAATCCCTAAATTCTTCCTGAGATGATAAACAAAGCCAATACGGCCCATGGCAAATTCAGGTTTGGGAAAACCCTTAGTCTTCCCAGTATCCCAGATCTAGGGAGATTTGTTCAAGTGAAAGCTATCTTGGATCTTCTAGTAGTTCTAGAAGCACTCCCTTGCTCTCCCCCTTTTCTTCTTCCAATCTTCTTAATGCAGTGTAACTAATAAGAGGTAGCATACTGTCTGATCCGATTGTTGGCTGATGCACACATACTGGGAGGAAAATGACTCGTATTAATTTGCTGTCATTAAAAGAGACAAACACAGAAAGCAGGCATGATCCAAATTGCTGCTTCCGTTTTGTGTTAGTCTTGCAGATTTTGTAATTCCTTCTCTTTTTTTTTTCTTTTTTTTTTCCCTTTTTTTCTTTTCTTTTTTGTATAGAAGCATCTCCGTTGTATTTTAAAGTGGGAAAGGAATTTCAGTTTCATGTCAAACAATGTCTGCTTTTTGAGACGTGAGATGAGTATGGCTTTCAATCTGGGTCTCAGAGGGTTTGTCAAGAGAAGAGCATCCTGAAACGAAAAAGAGCTACTTCATGAAAACTCCTTTTAAGCATGGGAGCATGCTTTTTTTAGAGGATTAGACTGGAAGCTTTGCATTTTTCAGGGCTTTAAGTTTTCTTCCTTCTTAGTCAGTTTAAAGCACTTGATAAATAAAAGGATGTTTCAGCAGTTACGTCATAAGAAGTAGCAAGTCTACACATTTGTTTTCTCCTAGGAAGACGCCTGTGATGGAATGGTCAAATGAACCAGATAATGATGATGATTAGATCCTCTGAAAACTTTTTCAACCCCACTGCCCCCGATTTTTTTTTTTTTTTTTTTNTTTTTTTTTTTTTTAATCAAACGCGTGTTTGTATTAATAGATGTAGACCTTTTAAACTCAGAAGATGGGAAAGCAGCAACTCGGGCAGAGGTGTGCAAGTGGCAAAGAGTAGGTCTTTAGGATAATGAGGAGAAAGGCTGGTTGACTATTGTCAAAACAAATACTCAGTTTTGACTAGAATGCTATTGATCGAGTGCCAATAATACAATGTATGCGATCAAGTGACAGTACCACAAAGGCATCCCTGGGACATCATGATATTGCAGATCACTCCATATGCTGTAAGAACATCGGCATGTATGCTTGAAGGCAGGGTGTATGTATCAATGTCTAGCTAATTTTTTTGTCTCCTGAGTCCCGATTCATTCTTTTGTCTAAGAACTTTATTTAACGTGACATGAAGTGAGATAGGAAGAGGAGGAGTAAAATAAAGATTAGGATGACAATGTAGTTGAAGTTTAAGGCAGACTGAGGATAACTGGATGACAGCTTATAATTGGAGATGGAAAAATAGTTGCTGTCAAGACTGATGCCTTGGTAAATATGGAAGGGCAGAAGGAATGGGGCTGGCACGCTGCTTGGTATTAGTGCTGTTAATTTTTTTCTTTTAATCTGAAAACCATTTATGAACCCAAAATTCAGTTAGATCACTTCTCACTTGATCTTTTTCTTCTCCATTCTTAATTTCTGTGATAGTGGTATCTGGAAATGTTATTATACGCCTACTGTAATAGTGAGGCAAAAAAGCGTATGCAGTGCATTTAGTGGGCAACACGCATACGAGTAATGTGGAAAAAAAATCACAGAAGGTGGAAACATGAAACAATCATTAGGTCATCTCTAGACAGTGCATCTGTTACAGCACACCTAGCGTTGACCCACTTTAAGTGATTTCAATAAATGAATAGTCAGACAAGTCACCATGATATTCAGGGGTATATTGAAAAACTAGATAAAAACTTTACCTATTTTCACCACTATTTTTCTTAATATATATGCACACTGTTGCATTTCTTTATCCTCAAAATATTATTTTCTTACTCTTCTGATTTTTTAACTCATAAGAAACTCACTTAGAAGTAAGTTGGAGTTGCTCAGCACGCATGGTCTGTTTGATGTGTCTGGAAAGGGACAAAACAACTGTCAGAAGCTTCATTTTTACTTGGCCAATGCACGTTCTTTTGACAGTGTACAGGTACCAACTGATATCACTTGGCAAAACAGACAATAAAATAAACTTTTGGGGAGCAATAAATATTCAGAAGCAGTTTGAGAGTCCTGGGGCTCTTTTCTGGTTCATGCAATCTGTATTGTTTGCTTTAAACTCTCCCTTAGAGCTGGTGGTCAAAGCATGGCTCATTTTTCCTCAAGAGCATAGCAAGCATAAATAAATAAGATGCTGAACTGTCTGACTGAGTTAAGGCCTGAAGAGCTATGCCACTGTTGTTTTTCTGATTGGACACTGAGTAGTTAAATACACAGTTTACCTTAAGTTGTGAACATATGGGAGAGAGCTTAATCACTGGGGCAGTGATCAGATTAATCTGACCAGATTTCAGGCAAAACCTCCAATCTATTTTATCAGAGTCTTCTATTAGAATAGAAGTTGGTCTTACCCGTTCTTTGTTACTGTGTTCATTTCCACTTGCTAGGGCAGAATATAATTATATATATATAGCTCTCTATAATAGTGTGGGTTTGGAAACTGCATTTTCATTATGTGACTGAATAATGATGCTTCTTCCTGCTGCAGCAAGTTTAATCTTTTTACTGAGTTTCTGTAGATGTGTGCCTGATCTGTTCTCACTTGCTTTCATGCCACTATTTTATCTAACAGGCATTCCTTTACCAGTGCCTTTTCTGATGGGGGAAATAGCAAATGAACTATCTGGTCCAGATACAATGAGTTAAGGGTCACAACTACTTACTCTTTCTTGTTTCTCTGAGTTTGTCAAAACTTCCGCCTTTTCTTATTTAGACTTTGTGGGAATTTTTCAATGTCTGCATAAAATACCAGGTCTTAATTCTTTCATTGCCCTTTTAGAGGGCTGCTGACTAAAAGTTGCTAATTACAGGTGCTACCAAGGTTTCCTTCCTGATATGAATTGAGTGTTGCTTTGCTCACAATGTCTTACTGATTCCATCCTTTAACAATATAACTTTGTGAAAATAACCTGAAATTTCAATTTCCTGCCAAGACAGAAGAGCAAAATGCCATAATTGCAAATTATCCTGTCATTGAACTGATAGCTCCTTGTTAGAAATCAGAAGGTTATGATTATTAATAAACATGGTAGGACCTTTACACCAGCATATGAAGTACCCCAAGAGACTCATCAGAAGTACTGGAGTAAGCAGAACATATAGTAGGAGCATAAAGGAGGCACAAAAGGCGGAGGGAGAGAGAGGGAGAAGGGAAGTCCAAAAAAATCAAGCAATAGGTAAGGAAAATGCAATAGAATTCTTTTGTTTGGATAATTACAAGTCTTTGACTTTCAAATGGAAGACTCAATTTTTAGGAATGTAAAAGTAAGTTCCCAGTCCTTTTAAAAAAAATATTAAGTAGTAAAACAGTATCTATACTTTTTTTAAAAATTCTGTGTGAGAGAATAAAGACACAATAATTGAGGGAAAAGCGTGCGCCACAACTTGCATGTAATTTTAGGTAGGAAGATGTTATCATTAGGTTTATGTACCTCATGCTTTTTGGCAAATTGCCGCCACAGTCAGGATACTTACTTTGTATTGGGTCCTGAGTGGCTGCAGAGCAGCCAGTGTGGAAGGAAGCCATAAACCGCCCCATGTGTGGTCACAGCCAGCTCTGACATGGATGAAAGAACCCGCCACCTGCCACAGCTTCAATCTGCCAGAGGAGCACACAGTGCTGCTGCTGGGAGTCTAAGAAAGGGCCACAGCCCTTGGGGGCAGGAGGTAGTGTGGAAGGGTTCCTAGGAGGATGATTGAAGGGAGGAGGCATGTGATGGGAGCTCGGAAGAAGGTTCAAGGAGAGCGTAGGGACATGCTGGAGACACACTGTGTTGGAGGCATGCCTTTGAAGGGACTGCAGCCCTGGTGAAGGCCAGACGTGAAGGTATTGGACCTGTAGGTGATCCATGCTAGAGCAGGGACACTCCAGAGGGTCTGGGACACCAGTGGAGGAACACACAGAGGAGCAGGGAACATCCCTGAGGGACTGGGACAAGTGGAGAGAGGGACAGGAACAGAAGAGGAGGCTCCAGGTGGACCTTATAGCAGCCTTCCAGTATCTGAAGGGAGCCTACAGAAGAGCTGGAGAGGGACTCTTTGTCAGGAAGTGTAGTGGTAGGACAAGGGGTAATGGTTTTAAATTGGAAGAGGGGAGATTTAGATTAGATATTAGGAAGAAATTCTTTCCTGAGAGGGTGGTGAGGCACTGGAACAGGTTGCCCTGAGAAGTTGTGGATGCCCCATCCCTGGAAGTGTTTAAGGCCAGGCTGGATGGAGCTTTGAGCAACCTGGTCTGGTGGGAGGTGTCCCTGCCCATGGCAGGGGGGTTGGAACTCGATGATCTTTAAGGTCCCTTCCAACTCTAACCATTCTATGATACCTCTGGGGGACTGGGCCCTATGCTGGAGCACAGAAAAAGTAAGAATCAAGGAATGGCAGAAACCTCAGTGTGCTGACCTCCACTTCCTGCACTGCCCAGAGGGAGGGGAGATGAGGAAGAGAGCTGGTGAGCTGCAGTTGACCTTGAGGGAAAGAAGGTAATTTCCGTAAGTGTTTGTTTAATTGTTTGTTGTCTTTGTTTCCCAATATCTGAATCAGTAATTAAAAGTTTATGTTAATTGTCAATAAAACAAATTAAGTGAGATTATCCTAGTTGAGATTGTTTTGCTGTGACAATGTCGTCATGAAGAGGTGGGGGACCCTGGTCATAAATTTTGCTGTGTTAACTCAAGTAGTTATGGCAGCTCTTAAATTGCCCTGGGTTCCTCATAGTTTTAATCTTAGAAGTACTTTTTAGGTGTTAAAATCTAAACTGTGGCATTCGTGGTATGTTCAACTCCTACTTAGGTCCCAGTGCACAGTTGCTGCAGTAAACCCTTCAAATTGTAATGGTTGCTGTAATACCTCTCAAATGTTGTGTTTTCCTGGCTGCTGTGAAATGAGTGTATGTGTTGTGCTGTAGCTGAGGCAAAATGGACTGTTGATGGCTTAGTAGATGCAAATGGAGAATCTGCAATAGAATATTTAATATGGGGAGAGTCACAGGATCCCTAAGGCACAAAAGTTTTATCTTGTGTAGATGTGACAGACTTGTTTTCTACTGCTCTACAGGATTAGTTTTAGGCATGATATAGCTGCTGCAGTTGTACTGTGTTGGTTGAATGATACCCTTCCTTCAGACAGATTTTTGAAATCTCATCTTAAGCGATGATGAGGAAAAAGTGATAACTGATTTAAAATTATAGGTGGTGGTGCCAGATTGAACTAGATGCTTCTCAGCGCACCTGCCTAGGAGGCTTTATTTCCTGTGGCTTAAAACACTGCTTATAACTTCTCTGTTAGGAATTTTCCGTTAGGAGTGTTTGCCTCAAACTATTTTGTTTTGACTGAAACTAAATAAACAAATAGCTCTGTCCATGAACATAGCTAGCAGATATGTAATTTGCCTAAACTAGATATACGGATTTTAAATAACAGTATTGTCATGTGTATTGCAACATATTCATCTGTCTGATTTTGAGATCTCTAAACACCAAAGTTGTAAGCTATAGTTAAAAGTTAAGCCATTTCTGGGAAAAGTCAACTGCCACTTTGTCAACCTACAAGTTTATGAATTTATAAGCTTTGTGTATGCTAAATATGCAGTGGCATCCTAGTAGCTTGAATCTGTAGGGATTGTTCCCTCACTGTATATTTCTTCACTTCTCTGAGCTCCCAATGCTGACCAAATTCCATGTGCAGCATCCTAGTAGAGTAGCTGAACATATTCTATTGCCATTTGTTTTTACATGTTGGTATAGTAAGTCCATCCCAGGGCACTTTGAGAAATGGGATTTCTCCTAGCTGACTGGAGACATAATTTTATGTGCTCATATATTTTATTTTTTGTCCTTCTTTTTTTTGGCCAGTATAGGCTAAAGTTAGTGTTAGGTAGTTGAAGTGGTGAAGTGCTGTAACAATAAATAGAATGGAATTAATCAGTCCCTCAGACTTTTCTATTTTCAGGGAACAGTCAGGGTTGTATTTATTAAAGGAGGTATATAACTAAACCTGGAACAATGAGGAAAAACAAAATATCAAGTGGCTGCTCATTAACGGTGTGTTATCCATTGTCTGTCTTGAATAAAAAGTGTATAGAAAAGAAGTGTGCTCTTATGCAATAAAGAGGTCTGTGATAAAGGTTAGGTGTGATGAGAAGATCTCAAGTGGAACAGACGTTTTATCAGCTTTTTTTCTTAACTGAGTTCTTCACCTAATTAGTCTACAATTCTCTGTGAGACCACAAAGAAAGGATAGTTACTGATTTTAGATCAGAAGGGACCTTTGGAGGTAAACTAGTCCAACTTGCTTGCTCACAGCAGCTTAAAGCAAGACCAGCCAGATAGAGTTTTCAGGCCTTGCCAAGTTCTGGTGAAGCTGAAATCTCCTTTCTTGAAGTCCAGGGTTGTAATTATGCTGTTTGTTTTGCTCAATTCTCTTGGAGTTTTAAACTCTATAAACTTGTGGTTGCTGCAGTCAAACAGAAGCATTTAAATCGAGTGTGTTTGTGTTGTGTTTTGGGGTTTTGTGATCTTGGTGGCTTGTGTTGTTTTAGTTGGGGTTTGTTTGTTTATTTGGTTTGTTTGGGTTTTTTTAACATAATTGCAGTGTAGTAGTACTTCTCGTTATCCTTCCTCTCCTACTTGATGTCTGCACCTTGTGTTTTCAGACTGGAGTGATTATTTTGTTCGTACTTTGGGGGAAGGAAGTGGTGCTGGTACAACATTAATATGCCATCTCCTTCCAAGCAAGGCAATGTGTATCCTCTGTGCCCTCAAAAAGTGGAGGAAGGGAAGGGACATTGATGTCCCAATAAACAAGTGGCCTGTCTATTATTATGCAGATTATTCTGACCTGGACAATAAAGAAGCAACTGCTGGCCACCAGGTTTCAGTTAATGGATTAGTTGGGGTTCTGGTCCTTGCATCTGAATGATCTTTGTGCACAAACCCGAAGTACTGAGTATCTTCAAGTTAGGCCTAGAAGCAAAAACCTATGTTCTGTGAGGAGAAAGTGCATTCTGTTAAGCAGTTAAGTCCCATGACAAGCCTGTGAAAACATAATTGGTTTTAATTGACACTCATAGAGCACTGACGTGCTCTACCTGCAGCCAAATAATTCTCAGAGAGGCAAAGAAATCATCTGTCTTCATAAACAGCAAAGAACTCTCTTCCAAGCTTGTCTTTGCTGCTGATAACCAATACAAAGAAAAGGAGGAGAACTTGCAATTCAAGTGAGAGTAGTGTTGGAGAGTGGGTTTTAATCTATGAAGCCATCAATAATGAGTGAACTCATCTTGTTTTACTTAACATGTTGTTATGCCTTGTTTTAGTCTGTAATGCAGTACACAACTTTTAGAAGAAACTGCTACACTTCGGATGGGTATTTGTCATGTTGTTTATAGTGGGCAGAGGATATACCTGTGGATGGGAGGAAGCTGTAGATAATTCACTCCTCGGTCATAAGGAGCTCTATCTTTAACTAGCCCTCTAACCGAGAGATTATAGGTACTGTTGGGGATGTGTCTAAAGAGATGAACAAAACCCCTTTCTACCTATATTCCAGTAGTTGTGCCCCCTCTGTTTTGAGTTTAAAGCTGAATGAGGAGATAGAGTTCAGTCTGTAACATTCATCTTTCTGGAACTGAAATAATATGTGCAAAGTTGCAGTATGCCAATGTGCTCTTTTGTTAAGTCAGAATTATGAGTGAAATTTCCTACCTAACTCTGATTTCAGACACATTTGTTTGAATTTATTAGGCATGTTCTCGTGGGTATGCACAGACCTGGAAGGAAGGAAGGAAGGAAACGTGAATTCATTTTCACCTTGTCATTGAGTCAGCTGTTCACAAATCATTTCCCTTCTGTGTGCCTGAGTTTTGATGTCTGTTTTGGTAATGTGTGCTAAAATGTCTAAAGAAAGCCTCTTAAACGAGGGTGAAGTGTATCAATTATTTCTACTAATATGTGGTATTTATTTGGAATTGAGGTCATAAAGAGCTTGAGTGGAGCCTCAGCTTTGCAGGCAAGTGTAGAAGTTATGTATATGTGATCCCACCTGGTTTTGTATCTAATTACATGTATTCTGTTTAGGATAGCTTGATACATGTTGCTGATTGGTATATGGTGGGGGGAAAAAAAATTAAATCATTAGTTCTGGTTTCACTCGGGCTGGAATATGTACTCAGTACATTTCTACAGGTATTTCATCCCTGCTGCAGTAATGGGAGCTGGTTATTTTTGCTTTCTATTCAGTAGCTTGTGACCCGTTGTAATAGTGCTCAGAAAATGAGGTGCAGTAAGTGGCTGAATGGCTGAAGCATTTGGAAGTGTTGTTCCTGTCCTGCCTGTAGATCTGGGTCTAGGACAGTAATTTTAACAATATTTTCCAAGAAGCTTAGGGGCTGATTTTATGACTACAGAGTTATAAAATCCTGCTTCTAACTCGGAGTGTTGAGTACAAGTGAGAATATGAACTCCAAATGCTTCTGCTTCTCAGCTTCTTCATCTGCAACAATAATTCCTCACTTGCACGTCTGCCTTGCTCAGCTCAGATGGCCCTCGTGAATGTGGGAGGACAGCGTTCAGCTTTGGAGAGGTTTGGTGTTGTCCTTAAAAATAAGGTGAAGGAACAAATTCTCAGGCTTACTGTAAAGGCAAATGATGTTGGAAGTATGTGGATTTAGATATCAAAAATTCTTAGGAAGCGCTGATAAAGGGATAGTCTCCCCCTGTGCGTGAATAGTCTTCAGCTGAAGACAAGCCCAGCCTCAAGGAGAACTATAAAACATTCCCACTGAATCCTGTTCTTCTGAAACAGGTGTGGCTTTGTTTTTTTCCCCAACAGCTGTCCTACCTGGCATTGTCTGGGACCTTAGCACTAATGAAACAATTCATTCTCGATAAGTTCCTCACTTACCTTCATCTTAAATGCTACTTGTCTTTATTGAGCTACTAATAAAATGTACTTCATCAGATTGTATATGGAAGAAGTTTCTTGAATGATATCTACTTTAAGAGGAAACCTGCTTGTTTGTTTGTAGTCCCCATGCTGTGATATATGTAGGGAGATGTGGGTATTCTGAATCACATACATGTGCATTTAGATTACTCTTCTGATGTGTTTGTGAGTCTCAAGTCCATGCTTATCTGAAGGATGAACTTTCTAGAAGGAGGGAATTATGCTGTTTGTTACTGAGTCTAATGGTGCAAAGCTAATGGTGAAGGAACAGCTATATTTTCTCTGATAAACAATTTTTTCACCTTCATATCTCCTCCTGCCAGAAAAAGTAGCATTCCAGAACCATTGTTCTACAAAGGAAAACTTATGGCTTTATAGAAGAATACATGTTAAGAAGTTGGAGAGAGCAGTCTAAAGCACCATTTCATGTGTTTTATAACAATTCCAGTATCAGAGAGAGGTCATGATATTGTTTGTCATGAAATAGAAGAATTTTAGTATGTCTTGTTCTCTTCTCTTACCTGATTGAGTCTGGAAATATACATTTCCAACACCTCCTCTTTAATTTTCTTGGGGTCTTGTGTTATTAGTAGCCTGGCCAGCAGGAGGTGTTAATTTCACCCCTTTACATAATGAAAGCATATGCTTGCTTATGTTCCTCTTGGAAGTCATAGCATTATTACCAGAGTTGGCAAATAGATAAATGAAATGGATAACTAACACTTTTTTCTTGGGTTTTATGTTTTGCAGCTGGTGCCACATATATATTTGGGAAAAGCGGTGGTCTCATCCTGTACACCTGGCCAGCGAATGACAGACCGAGCACAAGGACAGACCGTCTCGCTGTGGGCTTCAGCACAACGGTGAAGGACGGCATTCTTGTTCGGATTGACAGTGCCCCTGGGCTTGGTGACTTTCTGCAGCTGCACATAGTAAGTATAGATTGGCCCATGTCTAAGCCAGACCTGGGTTTCTGTTAGCTGAATACGCATTTGAAGAAAGCTCTTATTACAAAATGCTATGTGTCATACTCTGCATTTTCGCTCTCTTCATCACTCATCAAATTAACCTGCCTTAGGTAGTTCTTTAGGGTTTTGTAGGAATACTGGATCAGATGCACAGGGAACCAAGTATTGGTGCCAGAAGCAAATGGGAAAGACACCAAACTAAGCTAAAAAAAAAAAAAAACAAACCCAAAACGAAAAACCTTAGCCTTATGAGATTCAATAGCAATAGGATTTATTAAAACAATGTAGAAATATTTTGTGGCAGCGCTAATCTACTGTGGCATATGCACAGTGCTTAATATAGCTGAATTTGTGGAGAAGAGTATTACTATTCTCAGAAGGCAAAGAATGAAATGGAGTGATAAGGTGGGGTTTTTTTCCCACTGAGAAAGTTAAGTGAGAACTGAGCAGATCCTCAAGCTGATGTAACTGATACTTTAGCAAGATTTAAGAAATTAGTGTTAGCGCAACATGAATTTGCAAGAAGAAAATAGACTTCTTTTGTGAGAGCAAATAGTAAAGTAGGGAAACTTGAATGAAGGTTGCTTGAGGGAAAATTGAACTGTTTGAGAAAATGAGAACACTAGGACTGGACAGTTTTGGAGTTTGTTATTTTATATGATGCTTTGGGGGGAGGAGAAGTTGTTTCGCTTTGTTTTCCTCTGGGGAGGGTGGGGGGAAAGTAGACAAGAAATTTACTACAGGTAGAAGCTGGTCAAGTTACTTGATGCTCAGATTATTTCCAATGTCTTATACATTAATTCACAGTGGAAGGGGAATAGGCCAGTTGTGGGTTTTGAATGAGCTGAGGAGTTGCTGACCTTTTACTGGACCTTGAAGCTATACATGAAAAGGAGGTATGCCAGGGGTTAAAAGTACAGACCTACTGCAAATGATTGAGGGTCTTAATCTACTGCTGGAATTTGCCATGTTTAGAATCGTGTTGAAGCACTGACTATATTGCAGGGTGGTTTTGGAAAAAGGATCGGGGCAAGTACTCATTGTTAGCACTTTAAGTTGGTTTTATTTTGAATTGTCCTGTAAAATTTAGATTCATTCGAATGAGCTAGAATATGGCCTTGAGCCATTAGACTGTCACTAATTCTGTTTTTTCACTTTTGGTGATATATCCAACTATTTAGTTTGTGTTTCATGCTGGAATGAATATGAGATCGAATCCTGGCATTTTCTTTATTGCTTTTTCTTGTTTTCTTAGAAACAAACCAAAGGAACACCAGAAGACTTTATAAAAGTGAACAATGTTAAACCTAACGGGTTGTAATTCTGTAACTCACATTAAACAAAAGGGGGTGGATATGACAAAATAAGAGGATGTCTGTTCTTCAGATACTGTAATACATCATGTGTAAAAATGCTATCAACTGGACAACAGTATGGCATGTGAGGATAGATGTGGAGATCGGAATTTGCAGAGGTTATGAATTTGTTCAGTCTTAGAAGTCTAAGATGGATCCTGGTGCTCTTGACTCCCTAATGGGATGTTACAGAGAAGGTAGAAGCCAGGCTCTTTGCGGTACTCGGTGGAAGAAAGAGGGAAAGTGGACACAAGTAGCATAAAGGAAATTTTGATCCTGCATTAAGATAAGAACTTGAACAATGGATTTTTCTGAATCTATGTGATGAAGATATGTAGTTTTCTCTATAAGTTGGCCTTGAATATTATCAACTCTATCCTGAAAAATTAGCCCAAGTGAACTTTCTAATGAGTGATCTTTTTTAACGTTATAACCAGTTCTGCTGGATAGATTGAAACAGATCAAACAAATTAAACCTGAAGCGTAATTTTCTTTTAAAAACCAACTAACAAAAAAAAAAAAAAAAAAAAAAAAAAAAAAAGAATTCATGACTTTCTCTATCCCAGTCAGTTTTGGAAACAAATGACAGTTGGTTTTTTTCTGCTTTCTCTCTATACATTTTGTTCAAACTACTCTGAATGGCATAATGCTAGTTTCAGGTTATTTGGGGTATCTAAATCAAAGCTATTAATTGTGGCTGATAATAATTCCACGAGTTCTGTTGGCCACTTCCTGTGTAGTTTGGCCAGTTTTATCCCCAAAGGTGTTCACTTGCAGCAAATATAGAACTCGTTCAGCTTTAATGCCTCTTGTTCTTTTGTGGTCAGGGTGAATTAGGAAGATTTGTGAGTCATTCATGAGGAGCAAAGGCGTGCTGCTGTGCTCTTCTGGGTATGGTATTACTGTTCATCATATATATCACTGACTCTACCTAAACGTTCAGATAAAGAATGTAGTCTGAAACTCATGCTGTTATTTGCAATAGAAAAGTTGAAGAAAACTTTTTAAAGTGCTACTGGCTTCTTGAATCTAAGACTTTGTTACCTCTGGTTTATGGTTCAAAGTCACAGAAGTGAGCTTACATCAGGATAATTTTGGAGAAAGTTAAAATCAGAAATGAA
The DNA here is from genome assembly GCA_013400375.1 of Thinocorus orbignyianus. Taxonomy (NCBI): domain Eukaryota; kingdom Metazoa; phylum Chordata; class Aves; order Ciconiiformes; family Thinocoridae; genus Thinocorus; species Thinocorus orbignyianus. Next base: position 1,730,537 of record VXBW01008054.1, on the reverse strand, counting down.
AGGAACATCTTGAAATGACATTTAAAATGCAAGACCATATAGGACCTCTTACTTAGCAAAATGCATGCAAGCTTTCCATGAGACCAAGATTCTTTTGTAAAAGACTGAGAACTACCATGTTCTTTGTGCCGTCACGTTCAAAGAATCTCTGTCTTCCTTTCTACAAAACATTGTTCTTCCATTGGGCCATTTTCAGGTGTCAAGAAAAATAAGGCAGTGAGGATCCAATTATAATAGAAATATGGGAAAAATAAATTTGCAGATCAGAACTGTGAAAGAAGATTAGATTGATAATAAAGATTGAGGAATAAGACAAATCGTAGGAGAAGGAGAAAATAGGCATTAAAACAGGGAAGGCCAATGGTAATGTAATTTCTGTTATGCGTATTTAGCAACTTGACTTTTTCAGGAGCAATTATATTTAATAATAAAAGTGGTGGGGATTTTTTTTGATGAATATAGGAGAGACCTCTTCTTCTGGGGGCTTTATGGATATTCTAGTCAAAGTCTTCATTTTAAATGTAATGTCCTGGATTCTGATCTCATCACAATACCCTGGGTGTTCTGTCAGTAATGACAGGCGACAAAAGCCACCTGGTGATCATTGTTTTCTAATGGGCATCACTAAACTAAAATTTAATCCAAAAGTCATAGCATAGTCTTTGGTTTATCAATATGTGATGCTATTTTAAAGACCGTAAAAGTGGCTTGTACTCTGCTAAGGGAATTTTTTAATAGTTTGCCTGCTTTTTGAACATCATTCATATTGTGGGGGTTTCTTTACAATCTCTTTCTATTTGTAAAATTCAAGGTTAAAAAAAAAAAACACAACAAAACACAAACCAGCCTTATTAAGAAGGTACATATTTTCTTGTTTAATTTATGGTGGTTCTGTTTGGATTCATTTTTTAATTATGAGTCTTTCAGATATTGTGAAAATTTATTGACTAAGGCGTCTGTTTTATGTGACAAAAAATTACAGCCTCTGAAACTATTTTCTCTCCTGATTTACAATGACGTATAAACTGGCAGCCCTGCAAAAATGGATGGCATTCCATTCAGATCAATGCCGTATATGAAGCATGAGGTGGTTTTGTGAACAGACTGTAGCACATGGAGAGTGTTGTTACAGCACCAAATCTCTCTTTATGAGATTTCCCCCACACACACCCCAATGATTTATTCAAAGCCCCAAGTCAAAACCTGTACCAGAAAATTGCCTTCCACCATGGATGCTTAAAAAAAAATACACGTATGAGTTGTGGTTGAATGTTCATTCAACTTGCACTACCACAACTATTATGTGATTTACAACATGAAATCATGCAAGATATGGTATATATATTTATTCACTGCAGCACCTTGAAAAGTATCTTATGTCCCCAGCAGAACCTCCGTTGTGTGCAACAGAGCAGGTTTCCATTCAGCTGTGCAGGCCAGATATTGCTGGTACCACAAGGAGTGTTCCTGTCCCCAAAGCACAATGGATAGCTTAGGACACACTCTAACAAGCACTGAGCTACTGCATTGCAGGTGGGTTCTGAAGATCATATAGAGCACATCACAAGCATTTATCTCCTTTCTATAACTCTATTTACATTAATAAATGTAAGTTATAAGTCACATCTTCCTTTTTGCTTAGGATGGCAGTCATCTTCAGCTGAGGCTCACATCTTAATTGCACTCCACTTAAAGAAGTCGTCATTGGTCACAAAAGATGATTTAAGTATGTCTGTCTTAATTGACATTGAAGCAGATTAAGAGCATGTATACAGTCAGTTACTACTTTTCTTTAGATGGAAAAGTAATTTCTAGTTGATGACTCGTAAATTTTTAGACTGCTTGAATGATCCTCCCCCCCTGTTCTGCCCTGATGAGGCACCACCTGGAATACTGTGTCCAGTTCTGGGCTCCCCAGTTCAAGAAGGACAGGGAACTGCTGGAGAGGGTACAGCAAAGGGCGACAGAGATGATCAGGGACCTAGAACATCTCTCTTATGAGGAAAGGCTGAGGGACTTGAGTCTTCCTAGTTTGGAGAAGACTGAGGGGGAATCTGATCAACACCTGCAAACACTTAAAGGGGGGTGTCAAGAGGATGGGGCCAGTTTTTTTTCAGTGGTGCCCAGTGACAGGACAAGAGTTAACAGGCACAAAATTGTAAAGAAGTTCCATCTAAACATCAGGAGGAACTTCTTTACTTGGAGGGTGGCAGAGCACTGGAAGAGGCTGCCCAGAGAGGGGCTGGAGTCTCCATCTCTGGAGACATTCAAAACCCACCTGGACTTACTCCTGTGCAGCCTGCTCTAGGAGGAGCTGTTTTGGCAGGAGGCTTGAACTAGATGATCTCCAGAGGTCCTTTCCAACCCCATATCATTCTGTGTTTCTGTAATTTGTTTGCAAGAGGACAGAAAACTGCCTGGAATTGTGGCTTCTCTGGGCAAGGGGGAAATTAGCAGAAAAAAAAGTAAGATATACGTGTGATTTAAATGCCAAAAGGTAAGAAAGTGAGCAGAAGACCGATGTATTGATAGTATGGCTAAGAGATATCTCATTCACAAAAGGCCTATCTAAAGGTATAACAGAGATTCCTCTGAGAGATGCAAATCCATTGGCTGTCTCTGTGTGGTGTGTGCTGTAGGGATGAATTTCTTGGTACTTCATGTATATTACAATTGGCTTTTTTTTCCTGTCTATCACAACATCTTTTCTGCGCATGATTTCTTATTTAAGATATTTGGCTGGGAATGGTAAAATTTCCCTAAAGGCTAACTTGTAACTTAAAAGACTAACTGCAATAAATTCAGAAGTCAGTGAGAAGTAGGCTGGAGGTGCACAAGAATTTGGAAAGGAATACAGTTGGGACAGCTACCCTAAATCAACCAAAGGGACATAGCAGAGCAGAAAATAGTGTGCACAGCAATAAAAATGCATGGGAAGGGAGAGGGGATGCTGGTGGCTATGGGTGTTATGTGTGCTGAGAACCCTCCTTACCGGGATGTGGCTCAGTATCTGCCGGCCGATGGGAAGTAGTGTGGCTTTGCATCACTTTTTTGAACTGTCTTTGTCTCAATCCACAAGTTTGCCCGCTTTTACCCTTCTGGTTTTATTCCCCTGTCCCACTGAGAGGGGAGTGAATGAATGAGCAGCTGAATTGTTGCTTAGTTACTGACCAGGGTCAACCATTCACTCATGATCTTTACCTGGAATAGGGTCTCTGTTCCTGACCAAGTGCTTTGAAAATACCTAAATGTACAAAAAAAGGCTACTATATGCAGATTGTCCACACGGAATATGGAGCATTAAGATAACTGTTTGCCAGTTATATCAACTTGTATAGAATAAAAAATAACATGGCAATCATATAAGACTTCAGCATCGTTATCTTGCCTGTGAAAGGCTACATCTGAATGAGACTAAAATTTGAGATATGCAAATCAGAGGCTGCTTTGTCAGCTGGTGTAAAATTGCCAAAGATCCTGATTTTTTTATTACTAATTTTTTTACTTGAATTCTTCTGTGTAAGCACTCAAGAATCCTGTCCCAAAATGCCCTCAGTTTTTTCCTGTCTTTTTCTAAACTCTTTGGGTCTACAAAGTCCCATGTGTTCGTGCATGCTGTGTTTATTGTTCCCTAGAGCACTGAAGAATTAGTAAAGGAAAACTAATTTGAAGAAAGAAAATGGACCTTCAGTTTTTAAGACAGCTTTAAAATGTGTTATTGTTACTTCTGTTTTTATTTTGAAAAGGTGGTTAAAAATTCATTTTTAACTTATTTGAGCTCTTTCATATTATGTGTAAGAGTGGTTTGTCTATTTTTATCTACTAGCTCTTGGGAAAGAGTCTGTGGTAGGAATTGAGACTTAACCTTGGAAGCTTCAGGAGCTTCTAACCCCAGAGTGCCTGCTTATGGCTGGCACCGTTTGGCACTGTGCCTCATCAAGTTATCTCGGTGACCTTTTGAGCCAGCCTTGCTTTGTTGCCAGTGGCTGTACCAGGTGTATGAATGAACCTACGCAGCTGAATGCAACGGTGCAGGAAATAGCGTGCTGATGTCTTGTGGCTAAAGATGATGGATTTTTAGACCCCTAGCCCCATTCAGGCAGTGTGGAATCACATTGATACAGGGATTCATTAACTCCTCACTCAGCGACAGTTTGTGCATAGGTCCTGGTGTTTTTGCTGTTGTTATTGAAGGTTAAGAAGCTGATTAAAGATATGAAAGAAAGAGGTGGTAGGGCAATGTTAGCACGAATGGTAAAATTGCCAGTTGGGTCACAAGTTAGCCTGAGTAGAGTCACAAATCTGAAAATGATCTTTGGGCTCTGGCTGTGCAGAACAGCTGAGTTCAGCTGGGCAATGGAGAGTGAAAATTCAGAATTGGAGGAGATGAGGGAAGAATCAATGGGAAGTTGTATGGGTAATTTTGTGAAACCTGGCTTAATGATACGGGTAACTAAATACACTACCTTTGCTGATTTTTCCATTAAAAGGGAGAGCTTTGCTGCTTCATCAAGGAAGCAGACCAACAAGAGCGTGGTTTGCTATGGTGGACAGAACTAGCAGCATCTTTTTCAGAATACATGCCCATTTTAGTGTTATGCACCTTGCAAAGTAAGACGCTAGTAATACAGGGTAAGTGCGGGAACAAAAAATACTCTCCTAACGAGAAACAAAAATCTTAATGGGCTTGCAATGTAAGAGTTTTGTCCCTATGTAGCCTCTGTTTAAAAGTACATTTTTGAATGTTCAAAATTTGTGAAGGTTTCTTGTAGGACTTGTTGTCATTCCAGAAATTGCTACTAGGTGTTAAATGATCAAATCTCAAAGTATCTCATGATATCTATCCAAAGACCCTGTATGGCAGTAAATGTGATGTTATTGCTTGTTCTTCTCTACATAAACAAATACTGTTTGGCTGAATATTTATTTTACTCTCCCCTGTGACTATAATGTTTATGTGAAATATGTCATCTAGGACTATATTATATATCATAATTTCAGTAAAACTTGAGCTGAATTCACTTTCTTGTTTTGCAGCACTTCCTCTTAGTATTTCAGAACGAATAATTGGGACTTTTATATTTTGTCATGCAGTCTTGTCAGTGAGTGGGTTAACCAGGAAATATTTAGGCTTCTTTTGATGCTGAGAAAATTTATATTTGGCTTCTTAATGTTTTTCTTTTAAGTCCTATGTACAAAGGAGTGAAGCAGAATGGGTTGGGTTTTTTTCCAGTTGGGTCAAAACCAGCCCACGATCAGTCTTTTCTTGAAATACCCAAGACCTGAAGGAGATAAGCGTAAGGTTTTTTTATTGTTCATTCTGAAAGATGGTAAAATCTTTTATATTTGTAGACCTTAGTAACAATTGGTAATATACATTTGTCTTTTAAGGGAAACATTAAACTTACACGCTTGTTCAGACCAACCCGTCTTCTATATGCTTGGATAAATTGCACTAATAGATTCTAAATTAAATCTGTTTGTAATTAAAGCCTTTATCACCTTCTCTATGGTTGCATCAAAAAAGTAAAATAAAATTCTTGATCTTTGTGTTAATGGATAGCAGCAGGGTGTGATAATAACTCACTGCGCATTCAAACATACTGAGTACTACTCAGAAGCAATTAAACAAGGGCAATTGTCAGCTTAATTTACCCTTGGCTTGGTATCTGATGTAACCTTCTCATCAAAGGTTAACAACTGTTTGGTACAACATCAGCTACAGCGAAATTAATTGTTTCTCTATTAAGCCTCTAGGAAGAACATCTTAAACAGGTACATGTTGTTGAATCTTACTAGCAAAATATAAACTTGATCTAATAGCGTAAACAATGTGTAAAGTTTATGACTTTAAATTTAGAGGATTTCAAAACCCAGTGCAGGGAAAAGATAACTTGATCACTGATGGGCAGCTGGTTCTGGGATGAAAATCAACTCTTCTAGAGGGCATGAAACCAGTCTTGCACAGTCTTACATAGGAAATGAAAGAAGATGCTGCTTTCTCTGTTCTACTAGGACACTGAGGAGACAATTTTGTGGAGAAATTGTCCTAAACTGGAGTTTGGCTAGAAATCTAACAGGCAAGTTCTTACAGGTTTCTCTGAGTTTTCAAGAAAGGAGCACAGTTCTTCATCAGAAACATTACCTTAATAGTTGTTATGATGCCTAAAGATATACATCCATTTAATTTTAAACCATCTACACAATCATGATGCATCCCAATATCTCTTTGAAAGGTACACATGAACAATCTTTTAGAATGAGAAAATGGAGGCATTAGAGACTAAATGACGTAAGTACAGCTACAGTCTCAGAATTGGAGCTCACTGGCTCTGAATGTTCATTTTTTTTCTTAAATCAGAAGGCTTTACAGTGCTTCCTTCTCCATCCCGAGGGAGTGGTTCAATACCAACAGCTAGGGCAAGGGGAATGCCCTTGGAAAGCTGCAGTTGCCCACAACATCTGCGGTTGCCCGCAACATCTGTGTGCTGAATTTATAGCAGCAGGTGGTGTGTGGTGGTTTTTGTTTTGTTTGTTAGTTTTTTTTTCTCCATTTAAATGCTGATGGGGCCTGAACTTACTTAGCTTGTGTGCTGTTGGGATCTCAGGCTGAGGTAGTATTATTTGTGCTAATAAGCCTCTTCTGTTAGTTAACCTTTCAGTACATAAAGTGTGATTGAACTGAAGGCTTCCTGCTGATTTGAAAGGCTTTTATGTTAAATATGTTACAGGCATTTTCCTCTTCCATCTCCGTATGTAAAAGAAGTGGGATGGGGGAGGCTACAAACATGCAGCCTGAAATACAGTTGAAGTAAAGCTTATGTAGTGTGAAAGTTCTCTTAAATATCTTGGTATAGCTTTTTTTTTTCTGCTGCATTTAAATTCCTGGTGCTTTGTTTAAGCAATTTGCAGCCTACAGAAAGAGACTGACTGGCTCACGTAACTGGTGTAATTTGGGCCAGTGTAAAGTATCAGCTGAGCATGTTTTTGCCTCTATCTGATAACCAAGTGTATGACTTGCTGTGACTGTCCAAATTTACTTTCAGTGCACACAGTCTCTGTTTTAGCTTATTCTTTATTCTTGTCAATTACTGATGTCAGGACTGCAGTTTCTGGAAGATAGGTAATAGAAATCATTAAGTGTGACAAAGAAAAGTATCTTACACTGTCTCAGGCTTCCTTTGCCATCTTATCATGTCTCAATCTTATTCTATTATTTTTAGACAGTCTCATCTGAAAACTAGTACCACACACAGGTTTTCGGGCTTTGCATCATGTAAAACTCTTTAGTGTGATGCTACTCAGCCCTAAAGAGGTGGTGAGATTAACCAGTTCTGTGTGAAACTACGTCATGCTTCTATTATGCTATTTTAACTAACGATAGGAATGAGCTCTTCTGCAGGCATTTTTCCATTTGTTTATGGGAAAAGGACCTAGTATATATTAGTGTGCATTGCTAAAATAATTTTTACATTCTTTCTAAAGATCTGCAGGTTACCCTTTTGTAGATGATACATTGTATCCCAGGTATATTTAGAGACTGGGGCCACAATAGGCAACGATCTTCTGGCATAATTCAATTGCATAACACAGGCTGTAGCATTGCAGACTGAAGTAAACGTATCTCCACAACAAAACAGAGAGGTTAATACTGCATTCCAGCAGTAGTGACTGGATTTGCTCATATAATGAGCCGGGCAACATGTGGAAAAAACTTAGAACTTGCTGAAAAGCCATTAAGCTGTGCAACTGTGGGCGTGCCAAAGGAGAGGCAGGGATTCCCTTTGGGTGCTGTTTTTTGGGTGGTGGTGTACAAGTGTAGTGAAGAGTTGGGGCAGGATGAGTCATTTTGAGAAGGAAACCTGATCACGTTGAGTGTGTAAGCTTGGGACTCTGCAGCATCCAAAGTCCTGAGCAGTGGAGGACTGTCAGCAAACTTTCTGCAGATGTGAGTTTTGCAGAACTACTGCAAACAGCCACCGCTAAGTCTTAATTTTGCACCCTGACAGTTTCAGGAGGGTTTAAAAAGGGGAATTTTAGTTCATTGTTCTCTTAACACATCACAGGAAAATCTTTTCCATGTAAATGTTTCCTATGTAGCAAACATGTGTTGGCTTTCTGATGGGGGAAAAAAACGTTTAGTTTTAGACTTCCACAAATGGATGAGTGTTTCAGAGTTGCTTAATTGAGGAGCACACGAAAGGGAAGGGACTATCTGGGTCCTGTTCCCCTGCCTTTATAGGCGATTGCACCTTTACTGCTTCTTTTCTGATTGTATCAGATCTACCTCATCCCTCTGGTTTTCTGCTTCTGCTATTTCTCTTTAGATGCTGTTCTAAAATCAATCTTTTCCTACAATTTTAAAGTTTAACTTATTTTCCAATCCATATGTATTCATGTGTGTCAGTTTAACTTCCATTTGTTTTGTGCCAATATTGTCCTTCAGCTCCTTTCTGGTTTTGATGTTTATCTGTCAGCTGCATTTATGGAGAGGAATTCTATTGCCCGTACTTTGTGTCAGCAGTTCCCTCTCAATCCCTCTGGGCTTTTCTGGGCTATCTCAGTAGCACAATGGGACATCATGAAGGTATCCCAGGGCTAATGCAAATTCAAACACACAAGCCCACAAATTGCAGCTGCAGGCACTGCTTCTGCACCTGAACGTTCAGTTGTGTTCAGGAGCTGGGCTGTGGCACCAGGTAAGCATTGCTGCTTTGTCATAGACCCAAGTTGGGTCTTTGCAAGCTGTGCTGGGTATCTTTGTACCTTACGTTTGGTTCTGAGCTCGATTGGCTGTGTAGACCCAGCTCAGTGCATCTGCACACAGATGTCATCCAGTCACATTTGTTTCAAAATCCTTTTACAGCACTAGTGTGATCAGTTAAAAGGATATATTTTCAACCAAAGGCTTTAAGTTCCCATCCAACATGACGTTCTTCATCATAACTCCAACGCTTTGTGTATGTAATTCTTTGCTTTGAGCACTGATATTTTTCAAGCTTGCAGTTGCAGCTGGTATTAGATGATAACGCTGGGTTAGAAGGGAGAGGGGCTGTCCTTGTTTTCCTGTTATCAGTCTAGAAAATAAGCATTTTGACATATTAGATGACATGTTGGCTCGGTTAATAAAAGCTGTATCAGAGAGGACATCGTGTGATATGTAGTCTGGAACCTTGCAGTAATTCCCAAGATGGTTATTAATGGACTTGTGAACTTGTGAATAGAGTATGGTTAATCTGGCCTTTGAGATAATTGAAAAGACATCACTTGTAATGCGAGCAGCTGCACTGAAGGATGATCGCTGCTCTTTGGGGACAGAGGGTAATACCTTGTTGCATGCAATTTTGAAGTGGTACACCCAATATTGATCTACTTTGGCCATATCTTAGCATCCCTTGATCAGCTGCACGGCGCATTTCCTGCTTGCCATACTCCTCTCCCACTTCTCTCACAAGAACTCTTTGCTAGCAGACTCATTTAAATTCCTTAATGAAAAGTTTAGGTTACAAAACTGGCTGTGAAAAGAAGTCATACCTAGGAAAATGAGAGCTGTATAGAGGCACAGAGAAGGAGTATTTTACTTTTTAAAATGTAGAAATAAGTGAAATGAAGGAATGTGAGCTCTCTATATGGAACTGTCAGAGTTGGAAGGGACCTCTAGAGATCAGCTAGTTCAACTCCCCTGCTAAAGTAGGATTACCTAGAGCACATTACTCAAGACTGCATCCAGGCAGGTCTTGAAAATTTCCAGAGAAGGTGAAGGAGACTCCAGTTCTTTCATTACTCTCCACAAAACTGTTGGTCTTAATCTGACAGACGTCATTGTGACCAAAGTGACAATAATCCAGTAGACTTCTTGATATTGCTACAGTGGGATGTACATGGAGCCTGATTCTCCTTGCTTTCTTCTTTGAATAAAACACGGTCTTGAGCAAAAGTGGCAAATTCTAGTTTTTAAATAACTTCAATATATCATGGTGGTTATCGTTGAGGCAAATTTTGATTTCCATAGGGGTATTATGACTTCATGATTACTCTACTAGCATTCACGGAGTTGTGCTAGAAATTGGGTCATTGTACACGTTCCCCAGTGCTCACTGAAAGACATTCCTGATTTGGAGCTACCCATGAAGTACTGGTGATAGTCATTGGATAGTTACTGGTTCCTTGAATACCAAAGGAAAATAATAATTTAGCTTCTTGAAGAAGCTTCTTGCCTTTTACATTTGCTATGTGATGTCAAAACCACTCTTTTATGTGGAGGGCAAGTTGAATTGCTCCTTTCCCAGAACTGCTGGTACAGTAAGTGTTTTGGGGATTTGGAGGTCATTTATATCACCCAGGCAAGGCCAGGTCTGAGGAATGCATTTGAGCTAGTCAGAAACCTCAAAGCTTTAGGTGCTGGGCATTGTGTAGTGCTTTTCAAAAGGTTAATAATTTTTGACATTGATGTGATTTTTGGACAGTAGTGCAACTAGAACAAATTCTCCTGCCAATTGTAATAGGTGATAAGTTCCTTAAACCAGGCAAATACGGGGCAGGATGAGTTTGTCTGCAGGGCTGTGCTCTCAGATTGTATTGCTGTTTTCTGTCTTTATCAGGTGTGATGCCTGGTTGCGTTGCCTGTCTTCACTGGAATTATATTTGTGCCAAATGGAAGAGTGTAAGGAAGAATAATTGTTCTTGTCACTAACTTAAAATGAGAACAAAAAATGTACTTACTGCATAATTTGAGACTTTCGGCTTATATTACCTGGACTAAAGAGCCTGTGGTCCACTTTGTCAGACTGCACTGTCTTGGATATATAAATTAGGTCAAAAGATGAGAGGAAGCGATACAAACTCTAGCATAAACAGGCAAATCTCTGCAAAAATAATCTGCCACAAGTGTGGTGTCTCTACAGTTGTGAATGCAGCTTGTGTAAATCCCACTAGGAGAAGCAAGAGAGGGGGCTGTGCAACCATCTCATTGTATCATGTCATTTATATGTAAAACCATGTTTTGGATGTAAATGGAAAGGTGGTAGCTGCAGGGTGGCCTCTGTGGGACAAGACCAGGGCCTGCCCCATGACAGACTCAGCTGGCTCCAAAACCACCACAGGACACAACTAAGCCCATCAGCCAAGCTGGTGGCATCTCAGTGATAACACATTCAACAAAAGGGCAGAAACTGGTGAGAAAAGTAATTGGGGGGCAAAGGGTGATAAATGGCAGAGGTAACATCAGGGTGGGAGGAGAAAAGAAGAGGTCCTTCCTGGCAGAGCAGATATTCACTGCATCCGTGCTGGAGCGGGTGGATATTCCCAAAGGAATTGGCTTGTGGGGAGCCCACACTGGAGCAGAGGAACAGTGTAAGAAGGAAGAAGCAGCAGAAAGAAACTGTTGTGTACTGGCCGTAACCCCCACCCTCACATTTGGGACTGAGCATGGCTTGTGGCAGTAGCAAAGAGGAAGGAGAAGAATCTGCGGAGGAGTGAAGTTGGGGCTAGGAAAGGGGGAGAAGAGGTGTTTTGCCTATGTTTTAATGTTTGACTGTTTATTTCTCACTAACCAAATAAGTAAATAAATAAGAATATATTAACTGGTAATAAATTAATTTCCCCAAGCAGAGTCTGTTTTGCCCACAACGACAATTGGTAACTGATCTCCCTGCCTTTATCTTGACTCATGAGCCTTCTAGCTCCTGTTCTTCTCAACAGAAAGGAGGAGAAAGAAAGTGCTTTTTTTGTGTGTGGTGGGGTTTTTTTTTGTTTTTTTTTGTTTTTTTTTTTCTTCAAAAAAAAAAAAGAAAAAAGAAAAAGAAGGTAGAAATAGGTCAAGATAGCTGAAGATATCTGCCTTAAAGACAGTAAATTTAGTCTTCAGAGGTTCAGCCCCGTGTCTCATGCTGGCCAGGTTTGTAGTTCTGCTTCTTACCTGTGTGTCCTGCCTCCTTTCCCGTGTCAGAGCTGTTAATTAATACAGTATGGATGGCGTGCTTGGAAATGTGCCTTTATAAGGATGAATAGCAAACTGACTCTTGGATTTTAAGCAAATTTAAATAAGGCCATGGAACTTAACTATACTCATTTAACAGTTTAAAAGAATTTAAAAACCCTCAAAAAACCCTAGAATTAATTTGCAAATTGTGGAAGGAATACTGCTTTAAGGTAAAAAGGTGTTTTATTGTAATAATATAAACAGCTCTGTTGTCTGACTTTTCTGAAAGTGCTTCAGTTTTTCTCAATAGAAACAGTCTATTCTTTTGAGAATTTTCCCTGAGATCACTATTAGGTTTGAAGGTTAGTAACGATAATGTCTCACTAACAGCCAGCCCTGGCAGTTTTTGTTGTTAGATTTCTCAGTTACTTATGTCCTTTGCGTTTGACTGACAGAATTACCTCAGCATGGATAAGACCAGCATGAAAAAGCATACCATATCATGTTAGTCCATGTTTCTGAATGTATCGTGATCTTTCTAGAACTGCGTGTGCAAACATACTCTCAGTTTCTTCTCTTGGGTGTGGAGTGCTGGGGGATTCCTTCAAACCTTGGAAGCTCATTGACATGGCACAAGGCTTCATTGGAGGGTGCCGAACTGAGGAAAAATATAAATTAGTATAGGTATAGATGAAGGAAGTGTAAGTCAAGATCTAAAATGGTCCAGACCTTCCTGAAACTTTAGATGAAGCAGAATTGAGGTGTAAAACAGTCCCAAAGGGTGCAGAAAAATATCTGCAAGCAATAACTTATGCAAAGTGGAATGTAGGATAAAAAGGGATATAAGATTAAAGTGATGGTTGGGTATCTTCTGTAAAATTTCTCTAAACCTTTCCCTTGGACAATGGTCTACAGGCTATACTGAATGATCGAGCAGTGGAATTACCTTGGGGAATGTTGTCTCCTGCGGATAAAAGCTAAAGATTAGAACATGCAGAGTATTATTAAAGATAAAGTTTGTTCTCTAGATTTCTGATGTAAAAAGGAATAGAAATTTTTCAGCAGTAGAAAGATAAATACTGCCATGCAATAGGGTTTCTTGATTGGGTAGGCTTAGATTATTTTTAAGTGACCTCAACGAGGTGCAATGTGATATCATTTTGCCACTTTGTGATGCTGTCATCTAAAGGTTTATTGGAAAATGGCTACTACAGTATCTCATGCTACATAACTAACTTATAAACATCCAAGTTACATGTTAAATTTTAACTATAATGCTACATACAACTCAAATAAGATTAAAAGCATCTTGACGTTTTGAAAAATGGAGACTGAAAGACACTGTGCTTCTAGAAGTAGTGAAGAATGCTGGAGTAGGAAAAGATGAAGATAATCATTATTTCCTCTCAAGATGGATTCAGTGTTGCATTTCCCAACTCTTTTTCCCTTACTCTACAGTTAACAAGTGATGAGAAATTTACTACTTGGTATAAGTGATGATTTCACAACTGAGTAAGCTTTCATCTTGAATGTAGTAATAAAATCTTAATATAAATTGTTGAAAAGGCACATTTCTAGTAATACTTCTTAATTAAATATTTTCCTTCAATGATGGATTTATTTTGCAAGGGAAATAAATTTCATATATGTGAGGACAGTCAATAGGAGCTCTGCTTTCCTTTTCTGAGGGTAATTTTCCCTGCTAATATTCTGACATCTTTCAAAGATGTCTGTGATTATTCAAAAATATCTGTCCATGGCAAACACCTGGCAGGGCCTTTACTGTCTTAGGAAGCATATATTACTTTGACTGAAACATTTACTTTAAAATTTATCAGTTGTTGATGTACCTTTTCTTTATAAATAACGGAAATCCTATGTGAAAATCTTCTGTGCCCTGTGATTGAGTGCTTTGTTACCAGCAGCACTCAGTGACTGCAATGGAAGACCAGAGCCCATGGCAATGCAGTAGTCAGGAAGGTTTTGGTGGTGGTGAGTAGTTTCATCTTGTGTCTTCCATCACCTTGAATTTTTCTGTAGAACTCTCCTGTCTAAAAATGTGTTTGATGTTTTTCTACTTTGCTTGTGGGGTCTAATCATACAACCAGAGTAATACAGTTGCTAAGAGATGTCATCAGCCCTAAAAACCTGTCACTGGCTTATAAATTCTTCTGGATATGGGAAAAGAGAATAGTGGACCAACTGATTAATAATTGATAGCCTTCATTAATGGCTTCAGTCTTTGTAATTAACCTTCTGTTTCATCTGAAACGTGTCTACATTTTCAGGTCAAGCACTCAGGCTGGGATACGCTGAAGTATCAAAATGAAATATGAAGTGATGTGCTGGGAACTCCAGAACAGGCTACATACAGTACTGTGGGAGATGGAAAAAAGCTGTTTAAAATTCACTGTTGTGTGCCAACTCCATTGCATACAGTTGTATTGTATCAGCTTTTTGGTTCAGTCCACCTATAATGCCACAGGAGTTGTGAAAATGATAGAAAGGAGGACTTACTGGTTGTGGAACCCTTATGGAAGAGATATGCAGCATGAGAGGTGCTGGGATGCACAAATCTTTCAATGAAGTCCCCTTACCAGCCTCAGGCAGAGTATTGCACAGAAATATGTTCTTCCTCACTGGTAATTTTTGCTCTCCTGCTGAGGACAGTATACCTCAAAATACATATGAAATGTTTGCATGCAAATTTCAAACTGATGTTTAGGAGGTAAGATTCAAACCCAGTACACACACACACACAGAGGAGTTCAAGCTCTACTTCCAACTTGGGTTGTTGCTCACTAGGTACCATTAAAATTGAAGACAAAAGAACTGGCAATTGCTGTGCCAGGTGTCATTTAGTCTTACTGGGCTGTTTCTGTAAAGTTTAAAAACAACACTGTTGTTATGTTTTTTTTATAGTGGTATAAATAAATCTCTGTTATGTTTAAAGATAAAAACCCATATAATGGAAGCCCGAAAACCCTACTTCAACAACAATCATCACTGTAGCAATGATAGGGAAATATATGGAAACATACTTGGGAAAATACTATCAGCAAATCGCAACAAATTCACCCCAGAAGTGTGATGTGAATTTACGGTAATTATCACTCTCAACTTCAATCTGAGCTGAGTGCAACGAGAGCAGACTGACCCAAGTACAGTTTAATGGAAAATAGTTGATGCTTCAGTAGCCTAAATGAAGAGCTGATTCAGGCTCCATTCTGAAAGAAAGGCTAGTTGGAACTATTGACATTTCTGCTTCTCTTTGCAATTATAAGAAACATTATTGCCACCTCTTGGAAGATGATTAAAATAATTGCCATCTTTTTGTTCTCCTCCTTCGACAGCAATCGCTGGGTGCCTGCTTTCTTCTATGTCTTGATGTGTTATGCTTTGAATCTGTTTTGCCAGGGAAAAAGCTAGGCTCAGCATAATTGGGCCATTTCCCTGTCACAGTGGTTTCCTTTTGAATCTTGTTACTCTCCACGGGTTGCAGTGAGGTCAATCGTATTCAGTCAAATGGCTGAGCAGATAAAAAGTGGACTAGAACAAAGTACCTGCTGTCCATGCAGGTTCGACTGAAAATGCAGAAGGACAGCCTTGGGTAAAAGGGTGCCTTTTCTGGGATTAAAGAAACTTTGCCAAGTTAGGACTCATACTCACCTGAATTTGTCCTGTAAAGAGAAAATTAAGTGACCTTGTGTCGTGTACGTTGCCACTCATCAACATTGATATCGTGCATGATGACTCTGTGCTGGTCATGTCAAAACTTAGCATACCTCTATACTGATTTGCTGTCGCAGGAAAGTCTCTGTATATTCATGCAACATCATGGCATAGTACAACTGAACTGATGCAGGGTGACCTTGCAGCATCATGCAAGTTGATGCAACATCATAATGCAAAACTCTCTCAGACTGATGCACTGCCATGACCGAGCATAGTGATTATTGATTCCACATTAGGGTTCAGTCTCATACCTACTGTGCCATCACCATCATTATTGACTCAGGAGCATGATGCAAGGTCATTCTTTGAGACAGCACGGAGCACTGTTGAGTGCCACTCTCTTTGCATATTGATGCAGTGCTACTATCTGTTTTTACAGTCTAGCTAACCTCTTTATGGAGATTATTAGATGTTTGGGGCAAAGTTTGTTCTCGCTTGTAAATTATTAATACAACATTATAGATTGAGTAATGCTTTAGTATTATTATGTACTGATGTTTCCACGGATGTAAGCTCATCATTACTCAAGTGAGCCAAGCCCTCATTTGTGGACAGTGGATCTCCATCTCTACTGTCAGCAGCAATGCACACAGATATATTGGGATATCATTATCAGGGATCAGAAATTTTAAAGTCAAGAGTTTCCATGGGCCTGGAGGCAAAGTTGTTATCCTTATTTTAAATTGTTTTTGAGAATATGTTTTGAGAATTGCTTTCGTCCAGGATGGTATTTCATATTTTCAAGCATAGCTCCTGTTGTTTTAAGCTGCAGCTGTGAATGATCAGTAGTTCTGAAAATCATATCATGGAATCTAAAGTTGGCAAGTAAAAATGAACAGTAAAACAATTCTTTTTACCTCTTTTGAGTATCTGACTGTGAAAATACTCTTCTCACAGTTTTGTGTGCATAGTACTTCCTTGGCTTTGACCAAAACAAGCAAGCAAACATAAAAGCTGAGGTTCTACCATGGGACATCTCTAGGACATAACAGGACTGGAATTTTAGCTGCAACTGCACTTACTTTTGCTACTTGAGCTAACACAGAAACTGATGGGAATACTGTTATTTTTGGTGTAGCTGTGGTGTCCTAAAGATCACAGCAGGATTTCTATGGTGATAACAACAGCTTTTACTAGACCACCTAGCAGATGAATGCCAACAAGCTTTTGGGAAAATGGGATTTTCTTCTTGAAAGCTGTAGCAAGTTAACAGTTTTCTCCTTTGGGATGTGAAGAAAGGGCTTTCATGTCCCTAAACCTTCATTTTTTCTTCCTAGCTGTATCAGTTTGGTCTTAATAAAAGCAGTCACCTTGCTCCACAAACCTTCCCAAGGTTGTTAATGTTATTGTTTGTGTTGAGCAATCACTTGAGTGAGTTGAGAGAATTAATTGGATTAGGCACTCACAAGTATTTTTTTTAAAGTATAGAAGTGTTCTGGTTTAGGGGACTCTTCCTGACTCCAAAGAGGAGCAGAGATTCTTCTGGGTCTAAAACTTAGTGAAGCAAATGACTTAAGGCAGACACATGGTATTCAGCTTTTTTTTTATTTTGTAATTGTGATAGCTGGAAATAAGTTATTTTAATGGGGAGCACAAAGCATCTTGGCTAGCAAGAATTCTCTGTAATGGTCTTTAATGCGAACTCTCTGTTTCTATTCAGTGTGTCCCCGGTTTCAGGCTTTGAGTCCCATTAATGTAGTCCTCTTTTGGAGGTTGCTTGATAATACTGTTTTACATCATAATTTAATCTTGCAGAAGCATTTTTCATAGGTAAAACATTGGATGGTGCCATCAGAGAAATCAGGCAAGTTGAACAGCATGATGACAAAAAGGCAGGGAGGGATATTTCTTCCCATTTCTAACTAGCAGTGTTACAAAAAGAGGCAGAGAAGTGGCAAGAAGTAGTTAAATGAGGCTTTCATAGAGATGTATTTACAGAAGGCCTGAGGTTAGTTCAATATTTTTGAAAGTAAATTGCTAGGTTATTGCTTGAGGTTGTGTAACTATTCTTTTCCATAACGATAATTTCAATATTTGGCAATTTGTTAGGTTTTTCCCTCTCCTCTCACCATTTTAATTTACTCTGATGGATTTTTGCATTTCATTTACTTCATTTGTTGGCTTTTACTTTATACAAGTTTCTGACCCTTACTGTCCAGGGGACTACAGAGAAAAATATTGGTATATCCCAGTTCACATTGTTAATAAATGAAAAAGCTATTTGGAAATATGCCAGAATTGCCTGTTAGAAATACACAAATAGAACTAGTGAATAGACCACAGAGTATCTCTGATATCCTGACTCCAAGCATCTCAGCCAAGGAGCAATGACTAGCTTTGGCTAGAGTTTACTGGGAGGTGTGTGTGATTTTGTATGAAAACGTATATGCTTAACACTCCTATTGTAGATGCCCTCATCAGAATTCGGACCACTTTATGCTGGATGCTTCAAGACACTCAAGCTATGGTCCTAGTTTTATTGATTCAATAACTGCAATTGTTCTATTAGCCTAAATAAAAGGCATAGGACTAGTCAGCTTGCTCTCAAAATGGTTTAACTTGTTTGTGTTGGCTTGGGTGCATGCATGCACACACAGCATAGCAGCTTCAAAGGTAGATGGCATACATCAGATGACATAAAATGGGTCAGCTAATGAAAACCTGAAAAGTATTTGGAAAAGCCATCCTATATCATCAGTAGGCTTAACTGGGTAATATGAAGGGGTTTTTTCTATCCACTTTTTCCACTGTAGCACTACGGATATTATGACAGTACATATGGATGTGAAGTCTAACTGTACCTGTAACCAGAACATTTTATGTTGTATACGTTGCCTCCCTTCAGTAACTCTGTCTTTCATTCAAAGCATCATCTTTGTGAATACAGTAGCGAACTATTTGTGGGGAAAAATTATATTTAAGTCTCTATAAAGTGATTAATGATAAAGATACTCATTGATTATCTAGACTGTCATATGGAGAGATAGGTAGGGTTTCTTCTTGTCATCTTTTGTCTGCTCCAATATGTTTCCATTTTGTTTTTCTGCTGCAGGGACAGGTACATTAGATGTTCATACGTAAGGAACTAATTTCACTTGGTAATTTTTATGGATTTTTGGTGGTGCAGATGTTATCTACAAGGAACCAAAAGGGAACCATTTTTCTCCCTTTTGTAAAGACTGAAATATATCTCTTTCCTGGTACATAATTCACCTGAGATTAATTTGGAGTTAGTCGCTTTAACAAGAAGACGGTTAAAACCTTGCTGTGGCTGTTATGCAGAGACTTTTGAGGAGGGAGAGTATATATGTGCAGAGGAGTGGGGGTGAGATTTGGGGAGAGAGGGCCTGCCAATTTGGGGAAAATTATATTTCAACTGAAAAAAAAATATATATATTTTCCTGTTAACTGTTCCAGATCCTTGTCTTTAATTTGTAACTTGAAAATCCTGCTTATGGGCTTTTTCACTGTGAATATTTTGAGAGGAGCTCATGCAAGATAATCCCCCAGGCAATAGGGATGAGAAAAAAAATTAAGCTGTGAGGGGAAGTTTTCCCATCGAACAAAGACTGAAAGTAAAGTGAAAACAGATCAGCTGTGTTTTGAAGAGAGAGGAAAGGAAAACAGAAAGTAAAGAAAGAAAACCCCTCATTGGTGCAATTATGCATTTCTATGCAGCCTTGAAAAGTGAAAGTAGTAATTGGTGAAGCTTTTAACAAACTATATCTGAAAATGCATGGGGAATTATCACCGAAGGAGGAGCAAATCAACATTATACTTTTAAAATCACGGGAACTTTTTTTTTTTAAATGTAATAGCATACCCCACCAGTTTGTTTCCTGATTCAGCGGGGTTTTTTTGCTTTAAAAATCTTTCAGTAGTAAAAATGGAAGGTCTTATCTGGATTCACATAGTTCGCAGGCAGGTTTGAGCCTGTGGTTGGTTGTAACAACATAATGAACTGTTCTTGCCATCTTTCAACAGAAGTTTACAGCAAAGCTTTCTGATAACTAATACCCTCCCATGCCCCCACCCCAAATAAAACCGAAACCAATAGTGCAACCCAAACCAGAAAAACTCCTAATGCCTTTCCCTACCCACATCCCCCTGCAAGAGTAACACCAGTAATCCCAGCTGTTTCCGGAACCAGTCCCGATAAAATCACGCATTCTTCTTATTTCCTCTTTGATCTTGAAGTTGTCTGTTCCTCTGGTACTTCCAGACAGACTGTGTTGTTTCTATCCAGAGCATATTCACAGGGGCTTCAGATACTTCGTGGTAGGTTTTATAAAAAAATATGACCCATAATTTTGTGCCCTTTGTGGCATCTCCACCATCCTTACTGATCACCTTGTCCTGCAATGAACACAGTGGCTGTCAGTTCTAGAATAAACAGTCAGGAGGTAGTTTTAAGACAGCTACTACCAACAGTCATGCTGTGGTATCAAAGTGTGCAAATATATTGAAGCTTTGAGGGGGTTTCTAGCCGGCATAAAAGCCCACATGCTCTGCATGAACTGTTTCCAACAGATGAGCAGTAGTTTAGGCCTCTGCTGTGCTGCAGTGATGCTTTTAGTCATATCCCTTGACCAAAAGTTCTGTAATGCTGCTCTTTCCTGTTAAAGAAGATAGGTTCCCTATAATAAAGGGAAATTCCAGGTGCTCTGTAGGACATTCCGTAGGTACATAGGGACTCTCTAGTTATTACTGGTCATTTCTTCCTTGACGACTCTTTAAACTATACCTCAGACTTTCGTTCCTTATAATGTATGTCTGATTTCTTTTGATAACCACTTGTTTGCCTCTCTTCTTTCAATGATATGCCTAAAGGAGTATATGAATTAAAACTATGCCTTTTAATTTATTGCTTGATAAGGATTTTATTTATATACTCAAAACCAGGTTCTGTCATCAGATCTCAGTTTGTTACAGTAGTTTTTCCTCAAATATGCAGTTGGCAACAGATACCTGGACATCAAAAGATGGTGCTTTAATCTAGAGCTAGTGTCCCTACTTCTTTCTTCTTTGCAAGAAATCACACATCCATTTTTTGCAGAAGGCACTGTACCTTTGGAATTGGCTGTTTAGTGTGTTGGCATTGCTTTGGTTTTGAGATAATGAGAAACTATACATGGCTGACCCTAAAAACAGCCTTGCAGGTACTGTGACTAAAACAGAAATGCTTCTGTTCAGTAAATATGGGTAAAATAAAGCAGATGGGTGAGAGAGCTAGCACAGCATTGGCAAGGTAGAATGCACCAGTTCTGACTTAGGTAGGTGCTTTTCCAAGAGAAATATCCCGCGGTACAAAATTAAAAGAGGTGGTGTTCAGCTTTGAAGCTGGTGTTTTAGCCTGTGAGAGAAGGGGCGAATGCAGTCTGGGCAATAGCATCCGCCTGGAAACCACACAAGTTTCACAAGTTGGTGCTTTTCACTGGGAGAGATGGTGCAAATGATTGAATTCAGGGGCTGTGTGCAAAAAAATAATCCTCAGAAAATGTCTTGAACAGGAGGTGACAGGAAAATAGCTACATGGTCATTGTTATACCTATTTTACAGATGGAGCAATCAATCACATATGCATGAACTGTCTAAAACAAGGCCATACGAGGAATTGTTTGTAAGGAATCCGGGAGATCCATGATATCCAACAGTAGTGCCCGAACCACTGGACTGCTGTGCTTTATCAAAACCCACCCTGCTGTGTGCCTGAAAAATGCTGCTGCTGCTAAAAGTTTTCCAGGAAAACTGTGTTTTTGTAACTTGGGTCAGCCAGCAAAGCTAGCCAGTCTCCTCTTCTCTGCCAGCTTGGAGGGAGTTTGAAAGCCTGTACTAAAACCCTTGAGATTTGTTCTGTTGCCAGCTAAGGATGGTACTGTCATTTCATATGTACTGAGATAATGCAGTATGATAGATGAGCGGTGAGGAGTAATTAAACGCAGGCAACAGCAGAGAGACTTTCCCTGCACGTTTTTGTTTGTATGTTCCTGACTGAGTCCCCAGCTGCTAAGAGCAGAGGCATTCAGTTTTAAGTAATCCAGCCAATCTTAAGGTGGTTATTTTTTATATATATATATGCAAATAAAAATTTTGATGCCTTGCGTCTTAGTGTGCTTGATTTCTAAGAAGAAACTATGAAGAGGAAACTTTTCTCCAAAGGGAGTTCTAAAAGTCCAAATGTAGAAAAAGATGTTTGTCCCTTTTGCCTATATTGTAGTTCACTTCTTGAATAGAATCAGGGAAAAAAAATACAAAACCTGTGAGAAGAAGTGGTGTGGAAATTACGGTGAACTGTTAGCACTTCAGAGCACTCCCAAGGGAGACGCTGTGCCAACAGCTGCAGGAACAGTTCATCACTAACGGAGGATGCAGTTCTACTCTTTGTTAGGGTGGCTGGCTACGAGTACACACACACACAGAGGAAGGGGCTGGAGGGAAATCTTAACCTGCAGAAAAGTGAGGTTTCTCAAGTTTTAAGTGTTGAACAGGGGGATTTGTGCTGTATGTTTTTATTCACTTGTGAGGAGGTCAAATCTGCTCAACCTAGTTGGCTGTAGACTTTGAGGAAGAGGATTTAGTGGTTTGAAGTTATTCCTTATCACAATTGATGGGCGGTTCAGCTTAGCTTAGAAATGTCTCTCGTGAATTTCTTTTCACTTTTGCTCTAGCAGTTTCTTGCTTACCTTTCTGTACTTACACCTGTTACTTACCCAGAAGAAAACACTGAAGATATGGTTTGAAATAAAGCAATTAAAAGATACTGAGCTGCAGAACTCAGAACTGAGTGACAGGTATTCTCGAAGTGTTGAATTTATGTGTAAAAGAAAGCATATTTTATCCTACTAATAGTGTTACTCTAGTAACATAGGGAAACAGGAGAGACAGCAGGTATACCTTCATAGACAGATGAAGGGAATAAGGAATAAAACAGGAATAACAGTAAGGCAGCTGTGGATCTGATCTCTACAGTTCATGAGTGATTAAGAATTTTAACTGGAAGTTGAAGGAGAGAAGTAGAGTAGTTCGTGTATATTTAATTGGAAGCTTCTCCCAAGTATGATGAACAGGACTGACAAAAAGTGAGACTGATCATTGAAGGATCAGAGGTGACATTTTATTAGAAGAGAAATATTATACAGTCTAGGTTGTGGAAATATAGACAGGCCATGTATGTTGGACAGAGAGGGGGCATCTGTGGAGTAGTGAAGAGCTCGGGTGACTATGACATGTGACGGTGTCACAATGACAGATTAGGAAAATAATCTTTGTGGCAGAATTATAGATGACTGTGAAGTACTAGCAGAGATGAGTGTTGTATCTGCAGCTGTCTGAAGACTGTAAAAGTTAGTGGCTTGTTAAACTTTTGTAATAAGAACTCTTAAATTCAGATGAATTTCATCAACTGATTTCTTTTATTCTTATTCTGCGTTTTATCATTTTGTTTACAGAGGTATATTAGATTTTGAAACAAAGCATAGACCAGTGTCAAGCAAAATCAAGGTCATCTGGCTTTTCTTACAAAGCACAGGAAACCACAGTTTGGTCTTAGTGAATTTATTCACCTGTAGATACCAGATAATGAGAAGACTGTGAAACCCCTACATGTCAGCAGTTCTATGGCTACCCATGTTTTGTGTCTTTGCTACACATCATGGGTGCCTATGCTGACAATAGTATTTTGGTAACTGTTAAGACTGATGTCTCTGAAAATGCTGGCCATTACCATTTTGGGAAGGAGGAATCTTAGGCAGATCTTACCGATATTATGGATGAATCATGCAGGTATAAATAGCTCTTGAGTCATTGTGGCTCTAAAGAATACCATTAATATATGCACTAAACATTATACAGTAGCATTATACAGAATACAGACGTTATCCATAATGATGCAAACCATACAAGCCAACAAGACAGCCTCATAGATCAAGTAGTTGAGTCCAGATTTTCACCAGCACTTTCACTGTTGATGATGTCATCAGCAGAAGCAAAATAAAATACTGCAGTGACCATCTGTAGTTTTCAGTGGGCTTATAAGGCTGGATGAAGAATTCTGACACTCAAGTAAAGGCCAGTCTCAAACTATATTTTGTTTGAGTCTCCTAGTCTCCAAATTGGGAGGTCATAGGTTTGATGGATGGACCACTCGGTGGATCAGGAACTGGCTGGATGGCCGCACTCAAGGGGTTGTAGTCAATGACTCAATGTCCAAGTGGCGGCTGGTGAGGAGTGGTGTTCCTTAAGGGTCAGTACTGGGACCAGTACTATTTAACATCTTTGTCAGAGACATGGACAGTGGAATAGAATGCACCCTCAGCAAGTTTGCTGACAGCACCAAGCTTGGTGGTACAGTTGACATGCTGGAGGGAAGGGATGCTATCCAGAGGGACCTGGACAGGCTTGAGAGGTGGGCTAGTGCAAATCACATAAAGTTCAACCAAGCCAAGTGCAGGGTCCTGCACAAATACAAGTTGGGCAGAGAATGGCTGGAGAGCAGCCCTGAGGAGAAGGACTTGGGAGTGCTCATGGATGAGAAATTCAACATGAGCCAGCAGTGTGCACTGGCAGAAAGCCAACTGTATCCTGGGTTGCATCAAAAGAANAGTTGTGGATGCCCCATCCCTGGAGGTGTTGAAGGCCAGGCTGGATGGGGCTTTGAGCAACCTGCTCTAGGGAGAGGTGTCCCTGCCCATGGCAGGGGGGTTGGAACTCGATGATCTTTAAGGTCCCTTCCAACTCTGACCATTCTATGATTCTGTGATAAACTTGCAGGCAGCTGTGGGATTGCAGCACTTCCTGGCTTTCTTTATTGTAAAAATAAGTATCCTACTTCTTTTCTCTTGAAGTCTGTTACCTGAAATTCTTTCTGTTTCTTCTTACTTGGGATCTTCACAAGCTCACAAATTAATTGGTCATACCAACAGACAAATGAGTGAGGGACTTTGTAGTTGTAGTTCCCATTGCTGAGGCTACATTGCAGTATCAATTACTTGGTAACCAAAGATGGCAAAAAGTCCCACTTGACATACCAGATACATCTTGGTGCTTTAACCAGTATCAAAATACGTGTTGGTGCAACTTTTACGAAAAGATTTTACTCTGAGACTGAGGAAGCTTTTCTGAAATACATAGCGGCTGCTCCTTTTTTTGCCTTATCCAGGTGCCGTTGCACTTCAGACAACAAATTTACTGTTCTGTGAAATGCTTTGGAATATGTGGACGTTAAAAGGCTTGATATAAAACCAAATTTTTGTGCTGTACACAGCACAAATGCAGTCCCTTGAGATATTACGGTTTCCCTTTCAGTGTCAGTAAAATCAACATCAGATCATGAGTAGGAGTCACTTAGGCAGCCATGCTGTGCCAGCAGCACAATGCATTGGTCAAAGGTATAACCCCACATAATTTATAGTTTAAAAAGAATAGTGTGGCAAAAGCCACTAACATCACCTGACATTGTCCTAAGTGCTGGCTGCAGATAAGTAGAAGGAAAAAAAAAGCCCTTGATGTGCTTAGTCTTTCAACTGGAACATCTTTGTGGGCAGATGGACTTTTTGATAATGGTGACGTCTAACTAGCGAAAAATTAGCGCTTCAGCAGTGTTTAACAATAGCTTGTTTTCTCTGGGACAGTTTGGAGCATCTTTCTTCTTTAGAGCAATGAAGAGCATCTCAGTAGCAAGGCTCATGGTGCTTTTCCATACTTCTCACAGAAATGGCCTTTGAAATTTGTGTTAAACACATATTTATATGTGTATTTATTCATTAATTTGAGTATAGTATGTTTCTGCATGTGCACGGGGCAAAAAAGGCAAGAATGCTCTATATTTGTAAGTGTAAATTCTGGGGAGGGGAGAACCGGGGGAGAAGCTGAGAGTAAGGCTAGATGTCCAGGACCAGGGACCAGTTTTCCTGAAATAGTCTTAGTCAGGATCTTGTCCATCTACCCAAGGCACATCAAAAGCAGAAGCTGAGACTGCTTGAATTTTTCCCTGGTGTTAACAGAGGTTGTCAATTCTATATTTAAATATGAGTCCAGGCAGTGGTCTGAGGGAAGGTGGAGTTTTGAATTACCACAAAGAAGTGATGCTAATATTAGTTGTCTAGGGAAGTAAATCAGATGGAGTATGACATTATCCAATGTAAACTTTTGTGGTCAAAGTTAATTGTGAGAATCTGAAACAGTGATGCTTTGTTTTCAGTGAGATAAAGGTTAGCCTCAGCTCAACTTTTCCCTTGCTCTCTGCATGGGATGGGCAAAGAAGAATAAATTGATTTAATGACTGAGCAAGGGTTGTGAGATATGTTGAATTCCATGGTTATTGTAGAAATTGCAGATGGGGGAAATTTCAAGTTTTGTTTTACGCCTGCCTGCATTAACTTAGTCTGCTTTCCTGTTGTATCTTTCCTTGAGGAAAATCATAGAATCATTTAGGTTGGAAAGGACCTTTAAGATCATTGAGTCCAACTATTATCCCAATACTGTCAAGTCCACCACTGTCCCTAAGCATCGCATCTATATATCTTTCAAATACCTTCAGGGATTCAGCCACTTCCCTGAGCAGCCTCTTTTAATGTCTGATAACTCTTTCAATTAAGAAAGTTTTCCTAATATCTAAATCTAAACTTCCACTGCTACAACTTGAGACTGTTTCTTTTCATTCTATCACTTGTTACTTTGGAGAAGACACCAACCTCCACCTCCAAGCAGCTTCCTGTCAGGTAGCTGTAGGGAGCAAGAAGGTTTCCCTTCAGCCTCCTTTTCTCCAGCCTAAACAACCCCAGTTTCCTCAACCACTTCTCATAAGGCTTGTTCTCTGGGCCCTTCACCAGCTTCATTGCTCTCCGTTGGACACACTCCGGAACCTCAATGTCTCTCCTGTAGTGAGGGGCCCAAAACTGAACACAGTATTCAATGTGAAGCCCTGCTAGTGCTGAGTACTTCCCTAGTCCTGCTAGCCAGTATATTCTTGATACAGGCCAGGATACTGTTGGCCTTTTTGGCCAGCTGGGCACACTGCTGACTCATATTCATCCAGCTGTCAACCAACAACCCCAGATCTATTTCCACCAGGCAGCTTTCCAGCCGCTCTTCCCCAAGCCTGTGGCACTGCGTGTTGGTTGTTGAGACCCAAGTACAGGACCGAGCACTTGGCCTAGTTGAATCTCATACAACTGACCTTGGCCTATCCATCCAGGCTGTCCAGATCACTCAAAATACATTGCCAAGAGTAGCTGCATTTGTTTCTGACAAGTCTTGCCACTGGCATGCATCTTCTTAATTAGAACGTGTATGTTGCTTCTGTATGCTTACAGGTCTGGGTATAAGAGCTTAATTGTTTCTGTGTTCTGCCTCACCCAAAACCTAGGAAGAATAAATCTGAATGTGTCCAACAAGGTTACTAGGACAGTGAATCAGTGTCTTTAATCTTCTTCTCCCCTCCTTCCATTATCATTATTTCTTCATATGGGAGGAAATTCTGCAGCCACATCTTCAGAACATGTGGAGAGGGTAGAACCCCTGTTGTAATCTCTCAGGGAACCCAGCTGCAAAGCTGTAAGACCTACCCTAGTTCTAAAGACACACCAGCTCCCACAGTTTCCCGAAGCTGAAGCAGCTTCCTAGTCCTGTAATTTCAGTTATATAATCAAAATTATTCATGGAAGCATCTCTCAAAGGTCCCTAAACTTTATTGATGTCTAAAGAGCTTTTAAATGTCCCTAATGGTCTTAATTTCTACTAGCTGTACATTCTGTGTTGATTGGCTGAATACATACAACAAAATTGGATGAGTTATGGTTTCTCTCAAATATAGGTAATAGTTTTATGTGCATAGCAAGGTGAAGGCAGTCTGACTGTCACTTCCTGTAGTGTACACAGTTACCTGTTTGGAATGGGAAGACAATTTAGCTTGTGTCTTGCATCTGCAAACTAGGTCATACACTAAATAGGAATTTTAGGAGGCATGTAACCAACTGTTGTTCAAGTACTTTTGGAAAAGAAATTGATTGTTACAGTCATCCTGCTTCTGAGTGACCTGACTTGGCTGCTATTTTGTGCACAGCACCAGGAGCCCTTGATGTAATCTCTCACAGGGAAGATGGAGAGGTACTCTTTATCAGGGAGTGTAGTGATAGGACAAGGGGCAATAGTTTTAAATTGGAAGAGGGGAGATTTAGATCAGATACCAGAAAGAAATTCTTTACTGTGAGGGTGGTGAGACACTGGAACAGGTTGCCCAGAGAAGCTGTGGATGCGCCATCCCTGGAAGTGTTCAAGGTCAGGCTGGATGGGGCTTTGGGCAACCTGGTCTGGTGAGAGGTGTCCCTGCCCATGGCAGGGGGGTTGGAACTTGATGACTTTTGAGGTCCCTTCCACCTCTAACCATTCTATGATTCTATTAAATGAGCTGAATGTGATCTTCAATTATACGGATAAGTGTGCCCTGGCATTGGGCTTCTGCATGTTCAGATTCCTGGTCAGCACTGGTCAAACGTTAATATTACTGAAAAGCTTCAAAACAACTAGCTTTGTTCAATTGCTATGAAGGAATATTTGGATGATCTTAAACACCTTTCAAAGATGGCCTGCAAGAAAAATGGATCTGTCATGTAAATCTGACAATCTTGCTCGTTATTGCTTACTCTAAGTTTAGTGAACTTTAAGTATTTAAAGTGCCTTGACTCTCAAGCATAGTTATTTAGAGATAAAGACCTGCAGTTTTACTTAGTGTAAACCTGTAGTAATTTCAGTGAAATCAGAGAACTTAACCTGGATTTACACCAGTGAAAATAGGAACAGAATCTAGCTTTGCCCTTCTTCAGCCAACAACATTAGATGGGCTCAAGAGTGCTGGTTGCTCCTGCTACCAGGACCATGTATCTTTCTGGTTCACTCTCTCTTACAGAGCCTTAGGAGAGCCACAATCTGCAGTGAACTGAAAGAAGCTATATCCAATTTGTTTATTTTAGAGGTAACGATCATAACAGACTTCTTCTATCCTGAGGGCAGTTTCCATGGTATATCACAAATACTATGGGGTATAGTGACCTGTGCCTTTAAGGTGCTGGTTCATAGCTCAGTTGCCTTATACCTTTTTCTCTGAAACTTCAGGAGGATCATACTAGGATGTTATTAGAAACAAACAGTGACTTACAGCTATCTCCAGGATTAAGGTTTTGATAATACTTACCCCAGAAGCTGTTTCTAGAAAAGGATCGTGTGATGCAATGAACGCTTTCAGTCTTTTTGCGTTTCAAAGATCTGGCTCAAAAAATGGCATGATTGCAAGAAAACGAAACGAATAATCTGTGCTGTAAACACTAAGTGAGTTAAAACAATTCTAATTGTTCAGGAAAGCTTTTGAGTAGGTTTTCTGTGTAAGCAGCAGACTAAGCTTGAGAGGTTTGATACACTGTAGAGGATGGTTGAAGATGGCCAGAGCAGCAGTGGGAAGGCACAGAGAACAGGCTGAAATGGTAATGCTGTCTGATACCAGATTCCATGTGCCCTCTATGATATGCTCCCTGACTGCTTCCATCATGCCAGAATCCAATTTTAACTGAAAAATGGGTTTGAGTATGAAAGGCAAATTAAAAATGATAGATTATTTAAAGAAAATAGCCCTTTGTATGTGAATGACATTCAGCTAATGACAGATCCTTAAACTACTTTTTTGTATTTGTGCATTTCTCTTTCCAAGTGTCCCTCAACTCCTCTTGAAAATTGCTCTCGGGCAGTTAGCTAAGGAGCAGATTTCTCTTTCTCTAGCACATCGCCTGCAGAGGCAATGGTGCTTTTCCCCCTCATCTCATACTGGTGCTGAGTTTTCCAGGCTTTTCTGCAGTGTCATTGTACCAAGTGATAAGAAATGGGCTGTTGGAATTTCATCTTAGCAATGAAAAAGAAAAGGAAATAGGGGGGAAAAAAAGAAAAACAACAAACACAAAAAAAAAAAAAAAACAAACAAAAAAAACAAACAAACAAAACAAAAATGAAGAAAAGACAAAATTGGTTGTGAAAAAGAAGGAAGAATGAGGGACAGGGGTTATTCCTGTTACTTCACAAATCCAGCAGTTTCCAATGCAATGGAAGTAACTATAAGGTATCCTTCTGGTAAGAAGTAAGGGATTTGTTGAAACAGCAGTGACTAAGGGGCATGTTTGTTTTAATTACTTATTTTTTCTGTCTACCTCTAGTTTTGTAGAGGCATTGGTCTGTACCCATCTAAATCAAAATTAACCTGATTATAAAGCCATATAGTCACATGACTATAGAATGGTGTGAGGAGAGAAGGTTTGTCATGCAGAGAAAAGCATTTTCTAAGAACTGGAGCCTCCATTTCCAACAATGTCGTCCTTAAAACAAAGGCTCTGCTGTACTGCTTTATGGCTGTGTCCCATGAAATTTGACCATTAGCTGTGCAGTGGTCATGGCTTTGTAATCGTACTGATAGGTGACAATTACCATAGAAAAATCTTTTAACTAAGCCAGCTGTTTTCAGTATGCAAAGGTATCATCTGTTTTTACAGTATTCTCTGACTTGAGCATAGATTTAACTTGTATTAGCATTCACTGTGAGATTGTTTAATGACCAAACCATCCAGATTTTTCTTCACCTTTTCTTGCGCAATAGGTTCTCTGTATAATGAGTTTGCCTAAGATGTCCACTCTCTTCAGGCATCTTTTTTAGTGAAGCTAAAGGCTAGTTAACCAAAACTGGTGGTGTTCCACCATTCATCATGCTTTCTTTTTAGGCCAGTAGATAAAATAATGCTCAATGGGGAAAACATAGTTTCTGTGGCCAGAAAAAGTACTTTCTGTTCTACTATGAATTCAGAATGTGTAACCTAATGCAAGCCCTTCTGTAACTTTTGTGGTGATAAGCACCTAGAAAACATTTAGTGATGGGTCTTCTCTGACTTCCATACATACGGACGTAAGTTTATGGGATGATGGCTCTGCTTGATTCTTGGGAAGTCCTTGAAAGTCTGTTTGCAACCATTTGGAAAACTATAGAGCAGTCTTGGTGTGGATTCCTGTCTGTCCTGCTTGCTCTTTTCCCAGAATGTGAAAGCACATGACAGTAAGGAGGAGACAATGGGGAAATGGGGTTTGGGTGGAGAGCGAAAGGGGGAGCTTATGTTTATGACACAGTTCACAGAGTTCTTCATTGCATAAAACTGCTTTATCATTTGGGCAGTTTTGTCATACGGGAGAGTCATTCTTAAATGAGTTACATTCTTTTTTTAAAAAACCTCTTAATTTCTTTCTTAATTTTTAAAGCCTTATCTATGAAATGAGGATGAAGGTGGTGGTTTAATGACACCTTGTGTGCTTTGCTTAACCAATAAGCTTCTTATCAAGTATCTGCCACAGTCAGCAGTGGTGCAGAGCCAAAAGCGTATGTGCAGCAACAAAAGAATTCATAGTTCATACTGTGCTCCACTCCTACATTGTGTGTGCTCCAAAGTGTGCCAGGCAGCATTATATAAACTGCAGTGTTCTTTGTGAAAGGTGCATTTAATTGTTGTGACCTAGGAAAAGAGAGCAAGTGAAATGAAACTGATAGAGTCGTGATTTAGACTGTAGAGGACATTTATCCATCTGACAGAATTAGCAGCATAATATCCAAGCTGTAGGGCAGGATGGAGATGACTATTGACTCACAATTGGTGGAACTGGAGCTTGGAACAGCAGAAATCCAGCTGTTAGTGGTGGAAACATGGGGCTGCAAACAAACTGAGTGTCTCCACCTGAGCTAACAAGGCTTCTCCGGGTTATCAAACAGGTACCTGATCAGTGCAGGACAGAAAGACTGGGGGGGAAGTGGGGAGTATCTTACCATCTTGTCTTTTCCCACCCCATTTTCCTCTATCATCCTTCCCCACAGAGACACACTTCATGTAGCTGCTGTATCCATATCTACTCAATAGATGAATGTTTGGTTTCCCTGCACTGTTTATTCTTTCTCTCTGCAAAGCTGTTTTATCCGCAAAGCTGCAAAATAGCTTCTAAAAGACCCCATGTTGCATGTGTGGTAGACCTACTGTTATGAAGTGTATCGATGTACATGGTTCTGTATATGCCTTACTTTAGAAAAGCAGATTACTGTAGTATGGTCTTCAATTTGCAAGCATGTTTTTGTTGCAACAGACCGTACTTGAGTCTAAGGGAGCTGTAAAGTCTGACGTGGGCCAGGGGCCTTCTTGTTAAGCATAGCACAATTATTCAGTGTTCTAACACCTTTGTCATCTTTTATTGAAGGGGTCAGCTCTGTAAAATTAACAACTGCAACTAATACCAAAAGGAAAAGGCCACTCTACAAGAACATATAGTAGTTGTATAGGTTTTTCAAATGTCAACGAACGTGTTTGTTGCAGTTGTAGAGCAATCAAAATGCAGAGAATGCCAGGCTCGAGGTCAGAGAGGAAAAGTCATCTTTCTGCTGCAGTTTCACATGTCCGCACTCTTGTGCTGCTTTATGAATTTTCATCTTCCTCCTTGGTCTTCTGCAATTTGTTGAACTCCATTCGCAAACATATATGGCCTTAACCATTGTAATACTAGATTTATGGTATTGGAGACAGAAGACTGACAACCGCAGGGGAGAGATAAGTTATCTCAGGGGCAGTGTTAAGAGCAAGGCAATCTAGCTGTGCTCTCTCTTTGCAGTCCCCATCCCTGGCTCCTCCTGTATCAGCAGCATGAGTGTGTGTGAGGTGCTAATCTCTGTCAGTGCTTCTATGCTAAGATTGTCCTTCTTGACCTAGATGCGCTCTCCGCCTCTCTGTGCTGCCTTTGCAAAGCATTCGCACTGCTCAGGAACTTCTGCTGCTTAATATCTTTGAGTGGAGTTTCCTTTACCTGTGGTTACCACTTTTTAAGCCCTTAGTCACGTTTTACTCTAATAAAAGATCTAACAGAATAATGAAAGGGTGGGAAGGGTAGGAATGAGGCGGTATTTCATGGTATGGCTTGTTTGTGTGAAAGTCAACATCTGTGAAGGACCTCACTGTGTGTCAACAACTGGGTGGACGCTGAAATTTCATTTCACATAAAAGGAATTTCTGGGTGTCTGCTATTGAGACAACTGCAGGATGTTTTAGCTGCGTGAAATTCAAAATTATTTTGAATTATATTCAAAATGAATGGATGTAACGATCTTCTACCACTTAGAAATATTTTGGCTCTATGCAGTCAGAAACGTGTACGGTAATGATATATAGCCAAGGGAATCTTTTACTGTTGCTACGTGAGCTGCACTTACTGCATGTATATGGAATGTCACCAGAGCACTTTTCACTAACACTAAGTAGATATAAATACAAGAAAAGCTGTTAAATTTGAAACTGGCAAAGTAAATGTCATGAATATGCTTCAGTGTTGAGTGCAAGTAAATAACAGATGTGTTGTCAAATTTATTGGCCTATATTTGTAGCAGGAGAAATGAAATTAAACATGCACCACTGTGGTAATGTAGACAGTATTGATATTGCTAGAGGGATTTAATCTGTGGCATTATCTAGAATAAACAGTCTTCCTACAAGAAAAAGTAATTTATACCCACTGTCTCAAATCTATCAATCCTTTTGTCCTCCCTGAGTCCATCCTACTTTTTACCTTTTCCCTACTGCTACTCCTCTTGAGTGCTTTGGAGGTTGGCTTGCTTATCCTGCAGCAGTGTGGGGAGGCAAAGCTGTACGTACAGTATGGGTGGTTGCTGGCTCTGGCTGGCTACTTCAGTGTCAGAGAATATTGTGTCTACAAGGCATTTCCATTAATCTCCAAAAGTCAGGTCCCAGTCTTTTCAGACACCAGCAGTTCTTTCATGCTGGTGAGCAGGCAAACACTTTCCAAGTGGCAACAACTATTTCTGCCTTGCTAATGATGGGCAAATGCAAATGCTGTCATCTACAGAATGGACAAGTGTGCTTTAACATGGTCACTGGGCGTTAGCAGTGAGCCTGAAGGTAATTGCAGAGACTTCTTCACTCTACTGCCAGCAGCTCTGTTGTATTTTCACTACTCTGTGTCTGAGAGAGGATGAGTTGTGAAAAGCTAATCCTACACCTTAGAGAGTTAAAGAGCCTAAAGAAGTGGAGGGGAAAAAATCATGAAAGTAAAACAAAGCAAAGAAATTGTGTAAACAAATTAATTAATTGTCTGGAAGTGAAGTGTATGTTTGTAATTTTGCCCTTGTCGAAGGGAAATTGAAGTTCATTATGTTCACTGACTGATTTAAAAGCTCTTTCCTGCTCAGCATCACCTAGAGAGAGAATGAGAGGGAGGCCCATTTGGAGCTCACACATTGGCTGCAGCTTCAATTAAAACAGGAATTCATTACTGGAAACCTCTAGAGAGAAGGCTGTTACTTCTCTGCTCAGTATGGGGAGGAGGCCGCATTTTCTTTTGCTGATTCACTCCTGGTTTAGTGTGAAGCGTTAGTTTTTATACCCAAAGCATTGCTTTTTGCCTCATGCAGTAATCTTAAAATGCGATAAAGTTACAAGATGTGAGACCATATTTGGAGACAGGCTGTGCTATTTTTTCCTAATATTTACTGTGTTATTTATGTGAACAGAGATAGCATAACACATGGAGGGAAGGGAGAGGACTTACAAAATTCAGTTTACTGCATGTTATGAATTCCAGGGTTGATGCTGGGTGAATCTGATCACAGAATAGCAATTAAGTGTTTCTATTTAGGTGCATATGTACTATTTCAGAATCCCGCTGCATACTCATCAACATCTTCAGTTGCCGCATGCAGATGCCTTTAATATATCTGACCGTTGATGTCTGGCACATGGCCAGGCTGTGTTCCACCTAGGACCATGGAAATGTGTAGGGAGTGATAGGATTCCCTTTTCCTGAACTAGACAGGAGAAGACTGTTGGAAAGAAAAGTAGATGTTTTGAGGAAAGCTTTTGATCTGAAATTTTATTTCAAAGGCTTTCCAGGTTGTCTGGCCAGGAATGCTTAACAAGCCTGCTGTAGAGAAGTGAGCTCAGGGTTTCAGCTTGTTGCGTTCAGCTTGTTTTATCTCTTATCCTTTCTCTTTTCTCCCCTGTAATAGAAAGCCCACTGGGGTTTTCTTTTTCTATGAAGCACCTACAGATTGTTGCCTTGTCCCTTCCTTTTGTTCATTGTGAATGCAAAGACACAGCTAAACAAGAGGAGCACAGCCCCCTTCCTGGAATTAGCAGATATTAAAGCAAACGCTTTTTCCAAAAGAAAGATGTTTGGCAGGTCTCCAACCCCTTCAGCAGGTGCAGCAATGCCTGAGGCTGTGCCACACATACATCTCTGAAATATTGTAGCCCACTGTTCTGGACATCAAAGTGCTACAGGGAAGGAAGTGCATGTCTGCGTATGCACAGATGTATTAGTCCTCTGTGGTCAGTAATATACACTGATTAATGAGCACTGGATCTAAGTCAAGAATTTTCTAATTGGAAATGTTAATTTCTTCAAAAACAAAATAAAAATCCAGATGAGCGTTTAGTTGTGGAGACACCACTGAAAGAAACGAGGTAGATTTTTAATGTAAATCTACCTAGCCTCCTAAAGGACACCCATCCAGGTGCCTGCACATCATCTCTTTTCTATTCTTTTCTGGTATTCTAAGGAAATTGCTTGGAGAGGTTCTGGATGTACGGGGTAGTGATTCCTTCTTGATAGCCTGCCTGGTGGGGAACTTGGGCCATGGAGATATACAGACTCTGAAGTTCCTGATTCCTTTTTGGCTGATGTTTCTGGTGCCATGAAATACAAAAGGATCACTTGGAGAAGGCTTCTACAACTTTTTAAGCATCTCGGGAAAATGAGAATTATATTTCGTTTAGGGAGCAAATACACATTTTGCACCAGGAATGTGTGTGTTCTTCTGAAGCAAAATGCCTTTTAATTTCTACAAAGACTTGTACAAGTGGTAGCAAGGTTGGGGTTGGGTTTTCTCATCTTCCTTTTCCCCTAGCCTTGATTTTTTTCCCCTACAAAGATGAAATAACTTTTCTTCTGATTTCAGGACACATTCTGATGTAGCAGTGCATTTGTTTCAAATGAATGTCTAAATATTTGTCTGCTGCTGGAATGTAAAGAGTCCTAAGATGTTTAACATCATCTGAACCGAGTAGTCCCTGGGATGCAAGTCAGAGGAATACCAGAGAGGAAGAGTGCAGTAGCCAGGACTACAAAGCAGAACTGTTCTCTTCTGTTCTGAATACCTTCTTTTCACACGCCTGTTTTGGCCACCAGACAGTTTGGACTCTTGATCATTACCGTGGCACAAGACACTGAAGGCTGGGTTGGACAGTGGAATTTATGTCTATACAAACAGCAGGCAAATTTGCCAAATTTGTGGAAGAGGTGGCATGAGTGGAATTTTGAAGTTTTTCCCCTCAGTGGGGTCATGAACTCTAGATAAATGATGGCAGGAAACTAATCAGCTTCTTCAGTGGTGGGGAGAGAATGGGGCTGATTAAAGAAGAGAGAACAGAATGATCTTTAAGTGCAGCCTCTTACCTGCCCCATGTGTTTGCTTCTTCCTTCTGTGTCTTTTGATTTTTGTTTTGCTGTTGTGTCTTTGGGTCTGGGCTACCCTTTGTAATATTTGCACAGTGCAGTTGTGTTCTGACCTGTGGTCTTTTCTGTGTTGCGGCAGTATAAATATTTAATGACAATAACAACGCAGAGCACGCTTATCCCTTGATATTTGGGAAACATAAAGCTAAAAATTTTATTATTTCAGCAGATCTATCTATCTTTCCAAGAGGACTACACACAACAAATAACAGTCATATTTTCCATATTACGTACCCTAGCTCTCCCTTGCCCCCTGCCGCAACAAAAAAGAAAGAATAAATAAATGAAGAACAACCAATTACCAAATTACTTCTCATTATCATTAATGTGGTAGAAGTTCAGATCCAATCTTGCTGTGTCAGAACAGATTTGTTTATTCCTTGCTGTCACCAACATTTTCAGCTTATTAATGTTGTCATACTCTCCCCCATTAGCTTGCCCATATGTTACAGAAATGTCATTATTAACAGTTAATGCTGGTTCAAATGTTTGCTATTTCTCCAAGGATTTTCTTTCCCTTTATCTCCTGCCCCATGGTCGTGTTCTGCAGCAAAACACCTTGGAGGCGTTTGTAACTCTGAAGGGTACATGCTCCAGTGTGTTTCATTTTCCCACTTCACTCCAGGTGCTAGGACTGCAGGTCATAAAGGGCACCAACACGCTTCTGCTTTTAAAAATTATTAAATACAATAGTGGCAAAACTAGAAGAAGGTTAGGTGATGGGGGTTTGAGTGCAAAGAAATGGCTGAAATCAAAGAGGTCTGTAAAGGGCAGTGAACATTAAAAGCGGTTTATGGAAATGAGTGTTGAGGGGTTTGTTGTAAGAAGAGACATGAAGAAAACAGGCTTTTTATGCTGGGACTGAAGAATTTTAGAAGATAATAAAGGTCAATAGAGAAAATAGAAGATGATTGGAGAAAGTAAAATTATGTTTGCAAGATGATGAAAGCCCAGAATCAAATTTAAACATCATTTAGGATAGATACAGCCTGAATTATCTGTGGGTTGGGTGCAGTCTAGCAGAGTGTGTAGCTTTGGGTTTCTGCACTTGGCAAGACATTCAGGACAGTCATCATTAGACACTTGGAAGTATTTTTTCCACACCGGTTTTTATGTTTCAGTGAAGGTGCCCTGACTTTATTTTTATTGGAAAATTTTTGATGAGGCAGCATTAACACACCTGAGCCACATGGATAATTTTCTTCATTTTTATCAATAGCACTGTAATGCGATGGAACCCTAATAATGAAACTAGGAGTTCATCATCCACCTTGGAAAGGCACCAGGAGATATTCCCTGCCTCAGTGCACTTATGGTGTAAGCATAAGGTAAGAGGTAGGAAACGAATGAAGCGTACACCTCGTGTGTGAATGAGTGTGCGTCAGGGTGCACAGGGACACAGAGATGGTAACAATCATTATGAGAGTAAATAGGCAGTGGTTTTTGAAGATAATGAGTTCTTTGTTGCTTCTATCATTAAGTGACTCTTTTGGCAATTGTGTATTGTCATTCATAGGATATCTGGTTGAACATCAGTGCTATGAGAGTTCCCAGTCTCCTGGAAATACTGAATGTACTCTGGAAACAGAGCAAGTAAAGTCCAGGGTCTGTAGGGAAGGTGACATTCAGCATGTTTGATCAGAGTACGTATTCTTGACCGGTCTCCAGTTAGAGCAACAAGCCTGATTGGTATTGGTTTTTTCTGTAGGATTTCTTAGATTTCCATGTT
The DNA here is from genome assembly GCA_013400375.1 of Thinocorus orbignyianus. Classification (NCBI taxonomy): domain Eukaryota; kingdom Metazoa; phylum Chordata; class Aves; order Ciconiiformes; family Thinocoridae; genus Thinocorus; species Thinocorus orbignyianus. The sequence continues at coordinate 1,692,570 of VXBW01008054.1, read as the reverse complement.
GGTGTTTTCCCTCTTGAATCCTTGAATTTTTATATCAAAATTATTTGGTCTTGCTAGCCTTACTTGTCCCAGTAACTTTGACCTTTTCTGCTTTCCTGTGTTTTTTCTCCTGCCTTTCTTAGCAACTTGATCCAAGCTTGCACAGCTGTGTCATATCAGAGGGAGGTCTGTTTTGGAAGGCAAGGGGAAAAGCCTACAGCAGTAGCTACAGGGGACAAGGGTTACAGCATAGCGAAGAAAAGGGTTTTCCTGGGAAAGGGCGTTCAATGTCAGAATAATCGTGGCAGGTTCTTGGTGTAAAAGAATAAGTGACAATGTTGTGTACATTAGCAAGTTGGATGGCAGAATGGGAGAATATCTGTAAAATGAAAGAGTTTTTTCTGAGGATGCAGTGTCCACATGGACTTCTTCTAGGCTAAAATTAACATGGGGCTGAGGAGCAAATTGCTGTCCATCATAGGAGTATGTTAGGTGTGCTGGAACTTGTCTTTTAGCTCACTAATTCTGTGGTGTGAAGCAGATCCTCAGAAGTGGGGACAATTAGATGATTTGCTTCAAGATGCCCTTTTTGCACTGCTTTACTTCCTTGGCTGAACTAAGAGTTTCATGCTGATGTAAGTGATAACTGTTTTTAGAGATTTTGCTTCTCTCTTTATAGAAACTACAAACTACTAGTCAACAGGTATTCTTGCGGTCAGTACTCACAATTAGATTATACTGTAGAACTATTATGCATGAAAATTCTAGTTTGCAGGAGAGATTTGGGGCTCTTATTCCTTAACCTGTGCTTTTATTCTGATGCTACTTAATGGCTTGGTCACTCGTTCCCTACACTATATGAATAATGCTCACTTCTGTATGGCATGCAGAATTGTTGGCTCTTGCAACATTAAGACCACACGAACTTCCTTGTGCGATAGAGCAATTCTGATTCCTAGTTTTAGATTAAATGGTAAATGTAAGCACAGATATAGCAAATCCAATTTTACACTAGGCCATTATATGGCATGTATCTTGGAGATACTTACCTTGTACACATCTTTAATGCACTGTAGAGTCAATGTGACTTTACTTCAGGTCACCTGACCTGAAGTAGACTTTATAGCAAATGTCTTGAGTATGGTAGCCAAGGGAGAGCTAGCAAGTTGTGAAAGCACAATGTATTTGCATGCTGTTGGTGAAGTGCAATAGTGTGAAATGTCCATAAATCTCTGGAGGTTGGCCAGTTCTGCTAGGCTGTTGTTTTTCAGATGCCTAAAGTTAGGCTGCTTAGTTATTGCCACAAGTGCCTGCCATTGAAGGATGTTTTTATAAGACTATAAACAAGTATAATTCAAGATGCCCCCTTAGCGGAAGGGCTGAGGTTTTAAGATGTCAGTAGACACTCTGGTGCAGATCCTACAATCTATACTATAATAAAACTTGCAGTGACCCAGCTGTGTTTGTGCAGACTTTTAGTGGAACCTGGTTTAGAGTTTCCAGTCCACAATGTCAATTGGCTTGGCTGTTTTCTGATTTCATCTTCAGCAGCCTTTCTCTCTGACTTTGGCCAAAGGGTGTAGGTTGTGCACATGGCATTCTCAATACATGATATAAATGTAGACAAAGCGAGGAAAAACAGAGGGAAAAAAACAAACAAACTGGAAGGGAGGGTGGCTGAAGGTGAAATTTCTTGCTTTAAGATGAAACATGCTACTGTGTATTATCTGTGGGGCCTAAAGGGTGATACAAGGGGTCACAGGAGAGTTCCGAGTTGCTCAGAATTAACAAAATAAATCCCAGTTGCCAATTCAGGCACTGCAGCTGTGACCAAGAATGACAGATAGATTTTCTTTTCCACTAGATTTACTTTCTGATATCTGAGTTTATCACTCAAGCCAGGACTATTCATCAACCTTCCTGTCGATAATCCAAGCCTAAGTCTGCAAGCTACACTTTTATGATTCACTTCTAAAAAAACCCAGAAGAGCATTCCTGCTGCTTTTGCCTCAGATTTAGCAAAACGGACAGAGCACAAGTATGAGGAACTGTTGTCCACTGAATGGTCTCCAAGAAGCATTAGGGATGATCTATGTAATGATGCAGTCTCCAAAGGCTGCCAGCTAAGCCCTAGTGGGTAGTGAGCTGTAGTATTCCCCTCTCACTGCCATCTGTTTAATGGCCATCCATTTAAAAAAAGCAGTGACAAATGAGTGAGCGAGCAAGTCCAGTTGCTTCTGGAGAAGGGCTGAGGTTGCAAAAATGGATGCAATAGTTGCCCCCTTAGAGAGAATCTCATTACTATAGGAACCATAGTGACCTGGCTCCCTTTTTAGCATCGGGGCAGATACATCTGCCCCTGGCACAGCACAGGCATGTGGGCACAGCATCTTCGCAGAAACAGTGATTGATGCTGGGGGCTCCATCATAGCAGAGATGCCAGGGTCATAGGTGGATGATCAGGTGGATGGCAGAATGATGTGGGTAACAGAAACTCTATATTTGGAGGTTGATACTAGAACTCCTATGGCTAAAGTCCTGCTTATCTCTGTTGTCCAAGATTAATCCTGGCCCAGCCTCTGCCCTTCAGTTATAACAGTATTCAGCGTAACAGTCTGCACTTTTAGGCGTTGCTTCCTGAACTTTACAGGTCTTAAACAACACTGGGATTCTTCCCAACAGCTGAGCACCCTGTGTTTGTATGCAGACAGAATTTTAGTTCAGGGAAGTTTTGAGATGAGAGGGGAAAAATGTGCCAGGGCAAAGGTCCTGAACCCAGCACTGACAGCAGTGGCTGCAGCTCCCTCTGCATTATCCTGATCATCTTCCTCTTTTTCCTAATCCAGATTTTGCCATTGTCTTAAACTGCTCAGAGTCTCAGAGTCCACATGTATCCTATCTGCTTACAGTGTGAATGAGCTTTTCTGACACTGACCTCGTGGTTTGTCATTAGCAGCAGGGGCCACTTGTTTTTATTTTTCTGTTGTCGCTGATAGACAAGAAATATTTATACCCCTTACCTCCCACCTCCAGCCCTACAGTAAGTACCGAAGAGTCAGGCATTCTCCAGACCACCCATCTGCTGCCACTGAAGCCTGGATTGAACACCCCGAGGGTACGGGAGGCTGGTAGAGAGCTGTTTGCTGCAGAGCGCTATGTGGCTCTGCGAGCCATGGTAGAGAGTTCCGCTGGGCTGCACTGCAGTCTCAGGACATCTCGTTTGCTGCCTCTGGCACGGTTTTGACAGGGGAGAGAGAGGCTTCAGATTTCTCAAACGCTGTGGCAGAGATGGAGGGATAAAAGGAGGGAAGGAAATTAGATAGTTGAAGAAGTAAGGAATGCCTATATAAATAAAAAGGGGGAGATTGGAAAGCAAAAGGAACCAGCCAAGCAAAGCAAATGCAAACAGTTTGATCTGGGAGAATTTTTCTTTCAACCAGTGTGTGAGATGGGAGCCATTAAAAATTCTTTTCAATAAGCACTATTTTACATTAATGGGACTGGTGGAAGTACAGCATTAGTGAGATGATGAATATGAGGTTTTTGAGCTTTCTGGCACTTCAGGATTATATTAGCATCTTGAAGAGTGATGGGAGAACCTGGGATACTGCTGTAATTGTAGTGCTCTCCCTCAGCATTCCTCAAGGAAATGGATTTAGTCGTGGCCCTGGAAAAAAGAAAGTGTTGAAGTACGAGCTGCTTGCTGTGATGCTGCACATCTAATTTCTGAGTGGGGGTTGAAATGGAGAGGAGAAGTGGAATGGCTGTGTTAATATGCTCTCAAGATATACCATGCCACGGCTCTGAGTTTGTTGACATACCAAGTTAACGATGGCATTTGATTCCAGCGGTGGGAGTAGCACATCTTGGGCAAAGAGGCAACACTTCACCTCTTCTTGCTCTGGGTACCAAATAGTGATCTCAAAGACTTACTTGTTTTTCAGCTCCAGTTCTCAAAGGGTCCAAGAGGGGTAACTGGTTGGTGGAAAGAGCTTGGTTTTCATTTTTAAAAATAATTTTCGTGGTGGTGAGGTCTGAAACAGTAATCTCGGTAGGGAAGGCAATGTTCTCTGTTGCCTACAGCAGTGACACTAGGAACTCAAAGCATCTTCCCAGCTGTCACTGATTTGCAGACCGTCTGTTTTCAGTCCCTCAAAATCTGCATCTCAAGTGAGGAGACGAAATAACTTCAGTGGAGTTGCTCCAGCAATGAGTTTGGTTATCACTACATCTGAGCTTTGCTGGACATGGAGATATCTTAATGACCGTGCATGAATTTACCCGTATTCACTAGGATTCCTGAATGAATTGTATTATGAAATTATCTCGGCTAATTAAAGATACTTCTTTGTATCTCTGGATAGAATAGTTGCAAGGTGTTGAGGCAGCTCTCAGCCTGCGTGGCTCTTTTATTCTGGCTTGACGTGCAGTTGAATTTACCAGCAGACAAGCTGGTTTTGCCCAATAGGTGAAGAATAAGGCACGCTAAAAGTCTTGCTATGGCATACCTACCTTGTGAAACACAATTTCCTATGGGAAAGAACTGTCAGGGTGACATTTCTTGTCCTCTTTGAATTCTCACAATAAATACAAAATTACTTGTGTTTTAGTGTGCACTTCTATGATTTTTAAATTATCAGTTTTCTTACTCCATGTGCTATCCCTGCTAGTTCCTGAAGATAGTCTGAGTCCTTCATTGTACTGCTGTTGTTAGTGAGCTATAATGGTGCAAACAAGTTGCTGGAACAAACTCAGGTTTGATCCTTATGTCTCTGGATCCTTGTCTTTCTGTTGTGCCAGTTTGCATACTATTTCTCATGACCTCATTGCAGCCTTCCTCATTGCCTTAGACCTTGATTTATATCCCTACCACCCCTTGTGCCCCTCTACCCCAACAAAGGCTTCTGGTGGAATACTTTGGCTTCAAAAAACTTATTTGTCTTTTCTTTATTTATTTACTGGAAGACCTCTTAGTTGTCCCAGCTGGTAATTGCCCGCGTCATCTCTGTATCGATCGCGTTTAGAGCTGCTGAGCCCTTATTACTGCAGCTCACTGGGGAGAGAAAGAGAAGAGTGAAAGATCCAGGTCAGCATGGTCTCAACAAGATGAGTCTCATCAAATCTCTTTTCTCCCAGTTGCTGAATAACAGCTTTACTAGTTTTAAATAAAACAAGAAAAGGAATGTGCAGTGTGGTGAAGAATAGTAGGAGAAAAGAGACAAAATCTTGTATGTTTGGGGGAAATAAAGGTAGAGAATGGGGTCTCAGCTACCTGGGGCAGTGAGAGAAGTGGAGGACACCTAGCTGCAAAGTGTGACAAAATAGCATTATTTTGTGCTCTTCCATTGACAAATACCTCTTTTCCAGTATAGTTCCCGTTGTAAGGGAAAGAAAGTAGTAATGAAAGGAATCATTATGCTGGTTATAGCCCATGCAGGATGCAATACACTTGTTACAACCTGCTCACTTCCGAGTTGTAATAAAAGTGCCTGAGAGACTAAGTGTTACAGTCTCTGATCATTAGATCTAAACCAGTTATTCTTCATAGATATATGTGCCTGTATCAAAGATTGCTGAGTATGGACTCTCATGTCCTTTAAACAAACAAAAATGTCTCAATTGTAGGTGTCTGTTCAGCAGTGTTGCATATGTTATTGAAATAAAAAGGTCACTTGTGCCATTGATCTTGGTAGCGTTTTGCACAGTGAGAGCTATGACAGGTTGTCTTATGTGGATATGGGTACTGCATAGTGTGGGAAAGCTGACACAGCTGCCAGGGAGCAAAGATGACAGTCCCAGCATAATCATATGCCAGCAACAAGCAGCCTCTCCTCACTGGCTGATTTACAGCTGCAACCCATCTTCCTGTAACAGTGACAACTGAGAAGACTCTGGGGTACCGAGACTGACATGGAGCTCTTTTAACAGTTCTCATATAAAGATCTGTAAAAGATCGATAGGCTAGAAATCTCACCGGAATGTATTTCCCTCAGGAAGTTGTCATCGTAATCTAATTTGGATTTGATCTGTCTATTCCTTTACACAATCCTCCTCTGCGGCCATAGTACCACATGAACTTGGGGTTATATAGCTCTGACAAACCCTTTTGCAGACTTCTACCTCCAGCATTGTCCTAATCCAGGAAATACTTATTTCTATTAAGAAAAAGCAAAACTTTTCTTTTAAGCTTTGTTTGAAAATATAGTCTATTCCTTAGCTTGTCAAATTGGTCTTTCATCTTTTTGCAAGTCTTGCACACCCACGGAAACAGTCCAAGAGCCTAAGCATTTATGGTTGATGTGGCTGCAGAAGCTGGCACAGTTTGAGCGCCACCACACTTACCCTTGAAGAAGGGGTAGATAAGGGGCACACTGACCTGTGACTGCTCCAGGATATGTCCTTGAAGGACAGCTGACACGAGGAACTTAAAGATCTTGGTATGCTTGGCAGTTCAGCTGTGTTTCTCAGTAGCTACCTGTTTGTGTTGTGTGGAAGAGTGTGTTTTGTGGAATTCTGTTGGAATAGGGATAACTTGTGCAATGTGTATGTTAAACTTTTGCGGGAGTGTGAGGTTATGTTTTGAATTAAACTGTGTATTTGTTGTTTTCTTCAGAGCAGAGAGGTGGAACCCTGTTCTAGGTATTACACCAGTTGTCCATGCTGTGCATTTCTACCTTTGCGAACCTGGAAAGTGCTTCATTCTTATAACACAGGATTTTTTCCAGGTGTCATGTGCATGCTCACATCATCATTTAATAGTGCCTTTCTTTTTTCTAACTGGAAGGCGAGCTATTGTCACCTAGAGTTAGGTAGCTAAGTCAATTCCACAAACAAGCTGCATTACTTCCGTGTCCTGCTCTTTTCTATCACTGGAAGAAAGTGGCTTCAAGTTGTGAGTGGTATGCAGTAGCCATCCTCCAAAATAGCTCTGTGCCACCCTGACTTCATAGCTTGGGGAAAGAAAAATGTAGCCCAGATGGCATCATGCAGCAGCCATATATATATATATATATAAAATTGCTTAAGTAGCGTGTTGGTTTCTTCTTGAATTGTGTGATAGAAAAAGGGTTGGAGATTGTAAATGTTGCAACGTTATGCTACCGGGGCAGATGTCCAATAAATGCTGTTGGAGTTGTTGAGAGCACTGTGGGATTACATACAGATATTCTTTGTTTGTTGACTTCTGTGCAGCTGGCTGCACTCCTGAAATTAGGTTTTCTTCTATAGTTGTGCAAGGGGTGTATATGCACAGGTGTGCATGTACACAACCTAGCACTATCTCGCACCAGCATCAGGGGAAAGAAGCAACAAGCTGGGGAGTAAGTATTGCCTTTTAGCTTTTCTGTGATTATCCTTATTTCTTTATTCTTCCTCAGACTTTCAACCTGCAACTGCATACATGTACAAGCAAACAGACAAAGATTCTGCTGGGATCAGAAAGGCATGCTGGTTATTTTTCCATTTGCAGTTGTGATAAAAGCCTCGTGTTTAAATGACACGTCTTTTCACAGAGTATAGTGCAAAGGAGACCCATTTCTTCTATAGACATGTTGCTTCAATGAGATATATGAAATGAGAACTGTTGTTCCATTCAGAAAAGGCAGCCTGTTTGGTTCAGAGGTGTAATACAAAGGAGATGTCAAATGAAAAGTTGAATTATAAGCCTTGCATAATAGGGACTATTATTCTCAAGTTTTAGATGTAATTTAGTAACAAATGCTGTAACAGATGTTCCTTTGACACATCCTTCTCTTAGGATATTCTTGGACTCTACAAATGTCATTGGATTTGGTGCTATACAGGATTTGCAAGATCTATTTATGATGAAAGCAAAGGTTTCACAAACGACTCTCTTTGGTACTGTCCCATTAGGTATACATCAAGGTTTGCTGCTAAGGGTACATTCTGTACAGCACGAGGAGTGTCATATTGTGGTGTTCATGCATTGGCTTGGGCAGATTTTGAGATGTCATTCTCCAACCAGAGCTGCTTCTTATAGTACTTCCTCCCTGTGTTGTAGACAACCATTAGAAGGGACGGTGTCTCTGTGCTCCCTGAGGTAATGCACGCTCCAATGTAAACAGGTGGAGTAAAAAGTCATTTACTACACAAAACACTAAATGAGACAAAAGTGTTTTGTTGTTTCTTTGCACTATTTCATTTGTCTACATGCCACAAACAATTTGCAGGAGTGTAAGCAACTGCCAGTGTAGAACACTAGTCTTTTCTTCTGAGTGTTTAGCAGACGCTTCCTGCTAAAGTTTGATTTGGACAAGGTAGTATCCAGCCTTAACCAAAATGGAACTGAAACCTTTCAGGTGGGAAAAATTTGATAAACTTTCAGGAGGAAGGGATACGAGGTGGGCAGCTCTGCATCTTCTGATTTATTTATTTTTAGTGACATGTACTGGCAGCATGTGGTACAAACAGGTAAGAAGTTTCAGGTAAGTGCAGTGTCTTGGGAGAGATACAATCTGTGTGCATGCATACATTTACTGTTTCTCCAGTGTCCTTACAACAAAACAGTTTCAGAATCCTGTTCTTCCTAGATGTTCACATTCAAACTGACCAGGTCCTGCTGTGCAATGCTTGTGTATGTCCTCACATTCTCTCTTCTGAAAGCCTGAAAATTAGTTAGTAGGGTTTGCTACTTAGAGCAGGCATTTGTGTGCTTGGGAGATGATTCTATTCCAGGAAGGCAATATATTAAAGCTCAAAATGGTAACTTTAGTTAAACTAAACCAGGAACTTTGAAACCTGTCTCGCAGAAATGTCGTGTACAGCAGAGACTGAAGAAAACAAGTCATTACATGAAAAATGTGAGATCTGCAGCCAGTTTTCAGTCTCATCAGAAAGCTCAGATTGCTCCCACTGTATCTGAGGGTGTTATTTACAAGTAAGTGTCGTATGTAATGTAGAAGTGGAGTGATATTAATAGGGGAATGTTGGCTTGTAATGGCATTTAGCATGGGTGGGAGTGAGAGAGAGAATGGGTTTCCCACAGCAAGATCTTGAGCTGCCACTGCTGAAATAAAGCTGGGTTCACAGGGCCTGCTACATAATAGCACAGTGGCCATTATTCTGATGGGGAATCTGTGTTGTCAGGCTGCTGTTACTTTGGGTTGTCTAGGAAGATTATACCTTGCCAGGCCAGCTGATGAGTTTTCATAGCAAGTAAATGGCACAGCACAGTATCTGTTTCCCATTTTCCAGTAAATCTTCTCAGTTCATTCCCTGACTGCATTTGGCATCTCTATTAGCTCACAGGAATGAACCCTGGTGTTATCACTGAGCATAGCCCTGTTCTGCAAGGACCTAGCTTCTGCTGGGAGCTCCTTCCCTGAGCACTTCCCAAGGCTGCAGCAATGTGCAAGTACAACATTGTCACTGTGATCTAGATGGTGGTAGGCTAAGTGGCCTTTCTTACTGACACAGCTTAATTTCTGTCCCTAAGAATATAGAGTTTGTGACTGGAAAAGACCTATGGGTCACCGAGCACAAGACATTGCTATTGCAAGTCATAACAAGGAGTTGTAACAAGGAGTTGTGGCTTCTAATTCCCATCCCATAGTGTATTTTTAGCCCATGTAGAGCCATTTCTTTTGGGGCCAGTGTTATCCTTTAGCTTTAGTTTTCTTTCTCTCTTCTTCTCCCCATCTTCACTTTAGGGAAATTCATGGGTAAGGCACAGCTATTTAATCTTCATTTTGTTAGCTAAATATTTAGGGTAACATAGGTGGAACATAAGACCTCCTGTTGTGCAACTGTTTCTGATTTTCACAACACCCACGCTTTCTCTTAGCATGGATAGAAACTGCTATGCCTTGAAAACCAAAAGACTTGTTCTATAGAGGAAACTGAATTGGCTTACTTCAGGTGCAGATTAACAATAAATAACATTTCAGAAAAATATACACAACCCTCCAACCACCATCTCTCTCATTTTCATTGTGTAGCCATACTGCGTAAAGACTGGGGGGGGTGTGTGTGCATTTAATTGTATTGCTTTCCCTTCCTTCTTGCTTCTTCCCTTCCTTCTTGCTTCTTCCCTTCTTCCCTTTTTTTTTGTCCAACTTTCTCTCTGGTAGTATTAACTTTGAAAGGGTCCACAATGGAAAGTAATAGCCCAGATGGAGGCTGATTTCCATCTCATAGGTTCCTGTTGTCTGGCTGCAGAGAGTTTTCTGTAAAATTGGGTTAACAGGATGCCATCACAAGATCTCGTTGTATTTTGACAGCTATTTCTTTTCAAAGCAAAAAGATTTTTTTAAAAATGTTTCTTTTCTTTCCTATTAATGAAAAGTTAATGTTTGCACCACAATTTAGAGTGAAAAACCTATCAGGGGGCCTTACTGTTATCAAAGGAGCTGTGATGCTCTCTATGCTGGTGATTTTTTTTCAGCTAGCCTTCGTGTTTTCAGAGTGTTAGGAGGGAAGAAAGAATTGCGCAATGAAATAACCCTTGTAACTTTTTTCACTTTGGATTTACATTTGCGTATGTCTCAAGCTGAGCAGATGCTTATCCTTTGCAATGACTGTATCCTCAGCACAGCAGTTACAATAAGACTTTGTTTCTTGCTGTTACCCTGTTTAAAACAGAATGAGTCAAAGGTTTTCATTAAAAAAGAATGAATTCAGATTTACACAGAGATCACTGAAGTCTTACAGCTGATCCTCCTCCTCCTTAAACCAATATAAATAAAGACTTTGCATCACTGTAAGCACAATGAAAAAATAATACAATTTCCACAGTGCTGTGGTCAGGTCTGAAACAAAAGTCTCACAGTTCATGATGTACCATTTCAAATTAACAGAAGTCTCAAAAGTTATAGCTGATAACAGTTGCCATAGCTCCCTCCTCCTGCCAAGGAAAAAAGACATCAGAAGAACAGAAGGTAGAACTGCAAAATCCGAAATGTGTCATAAGCATCCATAGTTCATTTTTTATCTTGGTGTATGTTAGCCGTGGCTTGTCTTAGAGTAGCTGAGCACGTGTATGGATTCTGTTCCCCAGTGCATTTAGGTCTTTGCACGTTGTTTTTAGTCATTTATCTTTGATTTAAATTTTACTTTCATCAACTCTGTCTCTCAGAGTGGGCATGTCACGATAATGGGAACTTTTGCACAGATCAAATTCTAATATTAATATCACCAAGAGTATTTTTTTTAGTGTTATGGACCTGAATTTCTACCCTTAGTGAGAAACCTCTCATGCTTCAACATTTAAATAAGCTGACAGATTTTCAGAGTGCAGGTTACTGACTACTGTGGAAATTGGTGAGTTTGGGACAGCAAATACTGCAGAGTATTAAATACAGACAAAGTTAGCCAGCTGCCCATGATGCATTGTTAATAAAGTTTTAATGCTATCTTATCCTCTGGTGCATCATCACAACATTCAGTGGAGATGCCTGAAGAGTAGACGTGAATTTTCTTGTTCAGGTGAGAGTATAACAAGGGCTGAATGTACTACAGTAGACCTTCCTTCAAGATGTCTTTTATTCCTCACTATTTCACATTGCAAATGGCTACAGAGAATAATACCTCATCGCTGTAAAAGAAATCTCATAGAACTTAGTTGAAATATCGCACTCACAGTAACCTGATCTTGAGGTGAAAGGTTAAGAGGAGGATGTACATATACAGTTACACCAAATCACAGCCATTTTCCTCCAGCTTCTTCTTAAAAATGGTTAGTGGCTTTTGGAGAGAAGAGTGAGGACTAGGTTATAGGTGAGTGACAGAGGGAAAAAAGGACTGGAATAGTAAATTCCTCCTCCTTCTGCTTTCTAGTAACTACTTGGCTCTAATGCTGCCTCTTTCTTCCACTCAGAGCAGAGACCAGGAATTTGAGATCAAGCACAGCCATCTTAAACATAAGCAAAAAGTTTAAATCCAGGATCAGCTAGAATTCTGGAGGACAAATTCAGAGTGTTTGGGTGACAAACACTTCCCTTGCCTGTCTTCAGCCATTGATTCTGAATAAAATAAACACCATAGAACTTCTCTTTGCTCTATGTTTTTCTGCATTTTTACTGTTTAGAATTCCTTGAGATGACTCCTTTGAATAGTTCCTGCACGTTTCCTCTGGGCTCTACCAAGTTTGTGTAAGCTGCTTTTTCCAGTACTGGAGTTGCTCAGTAAGGCATCTTATGTCCTCTCTGTCACAGTATGTGCAGGGGAAGCAGAAATTATTTTTGTATGACTGAACCCCTCTCTCTTGCACCATTGACTCAAAGTGACACACTGGTACCCTTCCTGCTGCTTTTTGCTGATCACTTTCTGAAGCAGATCATAAAGAAGTTTCAGTGTTTTCATCTACTGTTGTTGCTTTGGGACCAGGCATGTGGGTTAAAGCCCACACCAGGTTGGCCCGGAGGCCTGCTATAGGCACCTCCTGACTTGTAATCCTTTGTGACTTCCTCACCACAGCTCTCTTCTGTCCAGGTCATCCACTGTGGTATTTCTGTTGAATACTGCGGTGCCATCATTGTGTAGGGCATTCAGGTCCCCAGGACCTCAGTGGGCCTCCACTTCCTTGCTTAAAAGCAATTGTAGCTGACTGGTAGTATCTGTCTCTGTTGGGTCAGATTTGCTCAAGCATTGCTTCCACTTTGAAAATCAAGAGTCCAAGGCTTGCTATCTTGGGATTTTGAGCTCCAGAACACGTTTCTGTAGGGCAGGGATTGTCTCCTGCTCATAATAGGTAATTATCTGCTAATCACAGAGGTACCTGAACTCATTGATAGGTAGCAGCTCTCAGCTCCTGCAGAATTCCCAAACAAATCTTTGTTTCTCTGCTACTCTAAGTGCTGCAGCCAAGTCCAGAATTTCAAGTGACCTTATGCTCACAAACATGCAAAAACTACAAAAAAAGGCATTGAGATGCTGGGGCAAATTCTGGAGAACAAGTCTTACAAGGAGCAGCTAAGGGAACTGGGATTGAGAAAAGTCTTGAGAAAAGGAGGCTGAGGGGAGACCCTCTCGCTCTCTACAAACTACCTGGAAGGAGGTTGTAACCAGGTGGGTGGGGGTTGGTCTCTTCTCCCAAATAACAAGGGAGGATAGGAAGAAGAAATTGCCTCAAGTTGCATCAAGGGAGGTTTAGACTGGATATTAGGAAACAATTTTACACTGAAACGGTTATTAAGCATTGGAATAGGCTGCCCAGGGAAGTGGTTGAGTCACCGACACTGAAGGTATTGAAAAGATGGGTCGACAGTGCTAAGAGATGGTTTAGTGATGGGTTTTGGCAGTGTTAGGTTGATGGTTGGACTTGATGATCTGAAAGATCCCTTCTAACCTAGACAATTCTATGATTCTGTGCTAATGATACTCTTGTAACAGAATTACTCATAGGATCGTGTCATCCTGATAGATTCAGAAAGAATGTCAAGATTTTGTATTGACATGAATCACGTCACCTCTAAAAAAACAGGTTAACAACAGAGGCACTACACTTCAGCATAGGGCAATGAATTGAAGGTAGTGAGAGAAGATGTTCCTGAACAAATACGGAAAAAAACCCATCAGGGCTAGGTTGGAAGAGGGGAGATGGTGGGTGCTGATATTTTCAGGACTTTGCATGTCTCTTTCTATCATCTAGGAAAGCTGTTAATATCTTTGATCTTTTCCACCCGCAAAGCACCTTTGAGTCTCATCCCTAGCAGATGTATACCCAGCTGCATAAAAGTTTGAATAAATATGCCTTTGGAGAAAAATCCTGCTTCTCAACTATTCAAAACAAGGGAAGACTGACTTCCCATTCGCAGTCACTAACAAATGTTTTCAGTCAATCACCCACTCACAGTCCAAGTAGAAGATGTGATTCAGATACAATAGCATGTGACTGCCGGGAAACTGATTATTCAGCAAAGCGGCCTTTTTTCATTCTTCTTTTTTAAAACGGACTTACCTTTCTTTCCAGAAAGGAGGAGGAGGAAAAAACCTACACAGCAGGAAATTGTCCAAAACCAATTTTATTCTTTTCTGGCCAGTTTTAAGGAGAAAAGCAAAGGCATGTAGGATTGTTTCAATTTGGGAATGCTCGAAAAAGACTTGTGCCACTCTAGCCCTGCCTTATAACTTATGATCTGGACTAAAGGGGGAAAGAGAAAGGAAGTTGATTTAAAAATTCAGTTTCCTCAGGGCTTCTGAAGAGTTACTCAAACAAGTGAATTTAACAGCTCATGAGCCGTAGGTTACTTGGGAATAGTACTCGTATTGGCTGCTGTAGATGTGTGGTCAGACTCTTCACAAATGGGGAGGGATTCAGAGAAAAGTAGGCAGCCATAAAGAGATGAACATATGATGCGGAGTAATGTATGTGGACTTACTGATGTAGAGACAATGTGTAGATATGAAAACAGCAACCTGACAAAGGCTGTGAAGGTACTTTGAAGATGTATATTCATTTCCCTTGTAGGTAGCCCATTTATATCCTAATCTGTACACATTAGGCTATTCTGACTAGTCTACATACTTCTCACTATCCACTAGGGTCCTCTGATGGTACGAGAAATAAACTCTTCCTTTATTTGGATTTCATTCCTTACCACAGTGAATGTTCTCCAAAATGATGGCGAGGCAGAGAGTCCAACACAGCTAAATGAAGAAGCAAATGTTTTTCTAGGTATAATCTTACCACACACTTGTCTTTTTCTGATCAGGGCGTAGATAATAACAAATTATTGTCCAGTGTGTCCCCAGCCAGAAAGCAGTCAGAGACCAATGTTTGGTCCGTCAAAGAGCTGAAATATTTTGGTTAGAAGCATTTTGTGTTCTAGTTGATCTGAACCTGTGTTAGAGCTGCTTGGTTGGTTAGTATGCTGTGTCATCTAAGTGGTGCGTTAGATCTTAGTAAGTATACTTCTCAACATTTGTGAACTAATTGTTTGAAAAAGCTTTGTAATTGTGAACTAAGCTTCACAACTCTGTGCTTGGTAGATCAGTCTTTTTCCTGCTTCATGCAGAAGACGGCTGATTTTCAAAGGTAGTGACCATTTCTCTATTGTTCTTATTCATCTTTTTTTTTACCCTTATCACATATATTAATTTTCTTCTTCTAGATAATTAAGCTGTGACTCTCTTCCTCTCTTTTCTTTGCATACCGCCTATGTGCAATTCAGAATCAAGATAAATTTCACCTGCAGAACTCTCCTGTCCCCCTCCTATATCCATGAACCCCATGGTTCTTCAATGTCACCTTGTTGGCTGTGCACAACATCCCCCCTATATAGCTACAGTTTCAGCTTGGTTGTTTTCATACACTCTTGTTTCTAGTAAAGGTATTAAAAATAAGAAGAATAATACAAATATACAGCCCCTTTAACCGCTTCCCCATTAGGTAGGAGCATCTCTAAGCTTATCTTTTGTAGATGATATACTCAGAGGACAGCTCGGTTTAGTGATTCTATTTTTTGTTTCTTCTTGGCTTGAATGAAGACAATTTTTGCTTGGTTATTTGTTGGGGGAAGAAGGGAACAAAGGAAAGAAGCTGTATTTTGTCTAATCCACTCTTACATCTTTTTCCTGTTCGTTATAAATCACACGCTTAGATCTGTGAGAAACAGATGCATCTGTACAACAACCAATATCAGCATCACCTATTCAAGAAGCAGAACATGTAACAGTACCTGTGCGCTGCATCTGTGGGAGGGCAAATGGGATCAGAGGAGTGTGAGAGGTCCAATTTTTTTTTTTTCTTTAAAGTGACTAGGTTTTATGCTTATGAATCACAGTGGAGAGATTCTTGCACTTGGGAGGTAGGGAGGCTGAGGGAGGTCCAGTAGCCTCAGAGCATGCAATAGATCTCACATCTTGGCGGTAGCAGTCATTGCCTGAAGATGGATGGATAATAACTGTGAACTTTCATGGAATATTTAAACTTCAGGGGTTTGAGTTGGAAGATACAAAGGTCTTGGACTGGAAGTCAAGGAAGACTGCACCTGGCTAGAAAGAAGGCACTTTGATTTAGGTAGTAACTTTTCAAACAAAACTCATGGTGAAAACTAAGACAAAGGAAGGAGCAGGGATGGCGCAAGGCTGAGGTACGTTTCCAAAGCTAGCAGGAAGATTTGAAACAGCAAAAAGGGTTTGGCAGAACTGGGGCAAGAATGATCAGGTACTAGAAGGGCAGATCAGGACTCACGTATATTAACAGCTTGGAAGCATGTTCAGCTAGGAGTACTACAGTGAAGCAATGTTGTAAGGGTGTAGTGACATTACAATGCAATAGCAATGGTTGTGAAGTGGAGAAAAGCTAGATGGGCAATGTTGAAGAGTAAGACTGAGCTGAAAAACCAAAGGATGCTGTAATTAAGTTGCAGCTTACACCTGGAGGATTGCCACATTGCTTGTGTGCCCCATGTCTGTCTATAGCTAACCCTATCCAGCTGTAACTTCTCTGAACAAACCTTTTCACCTGCCAAGAAAACTATTCCTTCCCATCCTTTTAAAAAACAAAAAAGATAGGTGAAAAGTGTTTTGGAAGAAAATACAGTACTCGGTGAAAAAAATACTGCAGCCTGGCTTCCCCACCTCAGCATCATTCTCAAAATGCCGATTCCCCTGCGCTTACTTTGCTTTGAACTTGACACTGCCCATAAACTGTTCTGGCAATAACTGTGTCTGTTGTGCAGCTTTCCTGTAACTCACTAGCTGTTCATGTTTGTGGAGAGACAGCTGCTCTTTCAGTGATGATGGCTGCAAAATGAAAGGATTAAGCCGGTTACATCTTTGTAGTGCTGTGTACTGTAAGCAACGTCAGCCACGAGCCTCTAAAGGTATCATAAGGAGGCAATCAATTACCTGGAAAAATAGATGGATGTCCAAATACTGTTTGTTGTCATTAGGGAATTACTTTCTGCTTATACTCTGACTTTTTAGGCGTTTAATTTTCCCTTTGCCTGCTGTGGCATATTGCCAACAGTATTACAGGAGAAGCAGGCTAGATGGGGAAGGTTGGCTGCTCAGAAATTAATTCCTTATCATTCTATAGCTTATTATGCAAAAGTGAATTTGGAACAAATTTTAGGCAAAAACAAATTTCAGTGTATTGTTGAAATAGTAAAGGAAATAACTGCAATATCCTTACTTGTCAGTCTCTGCAAATAAAACTCTGCTGCAGATGTGAATTCATCCAGTCTCCTTTCTCAAAAACCATTCTGAGTGTAACTACCAAGAAAGGAAAAGAATTGGTAAACAAAAGGTTATAAAAAGGAGGAAAGGACAGCAATTAAAGAAGAGGAAAATGCAGATACTGCTTAGGAGGAGGAACTTCCTGCTGTTGAGATGCAGCAAACTGGGGAAAGTAAAAGCTTAAATTCTACAGTGGTTTCTCTTGTGTTTGTGTTAGAGATTTGGGATTTTTGCCACTTTCCTTTGTATTGCTATTGATTTGAATACTATAAAACAAATCAGGACAAAGTGTTAGGAAATGCACTTAAACAATTAAAACGTTCTGGATTTCTGTCATCTTTTTCACCTGAGGACTTTCAAGTACTTCATGAGGAAAATACTTGATGAACATCGTATCTTCCCTGAGGAAACAATAACCTGTTTTAGCAATGGAGAAGCTAAGGTACTGGTGGAAGTTAGACAATTTTGCACTGGGACAGAGGTAGATGAAATAAATACCTATAGTATTTTTCACACCTTGTTCTCAAGAACACACAATAAGATTTCAAATAAAACTTACTGCTGTCATGTTACCTCTTTTCTGGTTTTCTTGTCATTGGATTTATTTTGCTTTATAAGATGTAAACGTCTGCCTGCTTTATTAGGTTCTTTTTCTGTGAGTAACATCATTAAATACAAATGAGATAACACTGGCCTAAATCTGTTTAATAAAGGAATCAATAGGTTTTAACCCATAAAACCTAGTACTTTATCAGTCTATACCTTGTCTAGGATGACATATTGAAATATCATTACCTGGTTTTGTTATTATGACAGAGCATAGGAATAGGCTAATCTTTTTTTTCCTTCAAGAAAAAGAATTACCTCAGAAGTAGATAAGCAAATTCTTTAAACTGGTTTTCTAACGATACAAAATAATGAACAAGAAAGTCTGAAATAATTTCTGATACGTGAAGATGTGATAAAGGCCCTGTTGTTCATAAGAGTGATCGAGAACATACCTTAACCTCTTGCAAGATTAGCAGGGTTCCTTAAATGAACATAACAGTGGCAAGATAGGTGTTTTCTAGCAGAAATAGCACAATTTCTGTGCTCTTTTCTCTGCTTTGTCTCTGGGTCAGCACAAGCTTCTCATTGCATTGCATCAGATGAGACTAGGTCAGCCAATTCTCTGTCATACAGCCTACGTCAACCCAGCCCAGCTTGTGGAGATTGTATTTCATTGATTTATCTATTTGGCACACCATTTGAGGAGAAGAGAGTGTATTTTTGTTGTCTTTGTTGCAAGGGTCTGCCACATCTTGTGGGCTCTTCCCCATCTTGTTCATTTACTCACCTGTCCTCATAAGCGAGTGATTCAGAATGAACAGTACATGGGTCAGAACAGTCTGTTTAATATATCACACTGTACTCCCTTCTTATTACTCTATTATTTACCACAGTAGTGAAGGAGCTATTTCTTTCTCTATTTTTCACTCTGGAGAAAGGCGTGTGTCAATCAGCTGGCATGTCTGAACACCCTCTCGGTTTTACTTTTGCAAAGAGAAGCCCCAATTAAGATAGCGTGTCTTTTTTTAGGATTTTATTTGGTAAACCATCCATAAGAAACTTTAAAATTGCAAATGGTCAAGACCGTGAATGTAAATACCTGAATCCTCTAACAGCAGGTTTTTTAATAAACTGAAGCAACAGCTTCTGGTTCCGCTCTGCCTGGAAGTAAAGCAGTAGCCTCAAGTCTTTTGCATTTGGTCAGATCACTATGAGCTCTTTCCAAGAGCAGTGATATTAGTCTTGTATTACATCAATTTCTGGCTTGGCTATATAGTATTTGCCTCCCTTAATTCTACAAGGCAACTTAAATTGGTATTTGTTCTTTTTCTGAACTCAAGAGCTGCTGTGCTCTATCCAAGAAACAGCATTATTACAGGACTATATATGAAGCGCTTTGAGTTCTCTCTCGATATTAAATATATATGTAGAATCAAAACCATACTCTCAAATTAAAATGCACACAGTGTCAAAGTGTTTTCTTTGAGAAATAGTGCATAATTCCACCTGTAAAAATTTGCTGTTATCTGTCTCCTTTTTTTTGTTTGTTTGGCTTTTTTTTGTTTGTTTATTTTTTGTTCCATGCTCATACAAGAATCCCTTTCATTCTTTTACATAAGGGAAGTATAATGCTTAACTGAGGTCAGCCCATGGTTCACAGTAAATCCAAAAGAGGCCCTCTTTACTTCCTTCTGAAATCTCATTTATTTTGTGGAAATTATTTTTGAGCAACAAGCAACCACTAAATTAAACACTGCTCTCTGACTCCAAGAAAGCATCTTTCTGCTTGTGTTGTGTTTAGTAACAGTTTTTTGTCTTTTATGTGACATTTGTCAGGTAAAACTGTTTAGGGAAAAAGCCACTGCAAATCACACTCAAGCTCTTCCACTCAAGCCTGTCTGTATCTGTACTCCTCCGCTTTTTATTATTAAGGGTGGTATATGAACTTGTTAGACACAAGTGCCATAATTTTGGATAAATAAATAAAAAGCCTTTTTAAGGTTACAAATGAGTAACAGCTTCTGTAAATTTGAAAGTCTAACAAACAATATTAGGGAATAAAAATAGTTTAAATTATTTAATCATCAGTTTCTGTAGTGTTTGATTTCACATTTCAGCCTCTCTACTCCTAACTTTTTCTACAACTTACTTTTACAGCGTTAATTTCCTTCAGGCCCTGAAGACCCATTCAGTTGATGACCCCATTAACAGTAGCAAAGACTGATTTGGGCTCAGCATGTCAGCATTTGGCCCAGCTGACATATTCAGAGCTTGTCTGGTGTACAAGAAAAGTAAAACCCAGCTCATTCTTTTGCAGTTATGATGGCTCTGAATTAAGGATTTCAGTAGTAGTTTTATCAGGAAAATCAGTGGCTATATTGTAGGAAAAAAATATTGTGGTGTTTAGCAGACTTCATTCCTTTTCAACTCTGAGAGCTGCTTCCAAAGCGTGCAACACATCAACTGCACATTGTCAAGCATGGATAGTTCTACTCAATGTAACAACAAAGTTTCTGGTATTACTGGTCATACTTCTTGAGAGAGTAGCAGCGTAACTCAGCAGAACAGTTCAGTGGAGAGCAAAAAGTAAGGTGTTAATTAGGATAATATAACATGGCAGTCTGCTACCTTTCAAACTTCTGTGCCTGCGAACAGTGCCTGAAAGCTGATAGTGTAGAACAGGCACACCTCATTCCCACTTGCCCACAGGTAGTTTTGAGTTGTCTATAGGAGCTTTGTGACAGGCACAAATACAAACTGTTTCTTTTCATCTCCTTTTAAAGCTTCAGACACTTAAATGATTTACCCAGTGGACCAAGACTAAGACTTTCTGGTGTCCAGAAGTTGTTGGTTTGGTTCTTCTGTTGACCTAGTTGATTTGAACGAGCTAGTGTGGTAACTGCCTCTTCATCGGGAATAAGTGAGAAGGCGGTGGTGTAGGAACACCTGGGACTGAGCAGTCCTTAGGCATAGACAAATCCAAGTAGAAGAACAGTCTGGGTGTTTTTATTTCACATGGCTTTGCTTATAAATCCAAATCCCATGAAAGAACAGGAGCAGATCCTTTCTAAACCTGTATAGATTGCGTTTGGAACAGAGTGAAACTGCAACACAGGGGAGATTATTATTCACAGAATGGTAGGGGTTGGAAGGGACCTTCAGAGATCATTGGGTCCGACCTTCTGCCAAAACTGGTTCACCTGGAGCAGGTTGGACAGGAACAAATCTGGGCGGGTTTTGAGTATCTCCAGAGAAGGAGACTCCATAGCCTCTCTGGAAATTGTGCTCTAGGGCCCTGTCACCCTCAAAGTAGAGAAATTTTTTGTCATGTTGAGGTGGAATTTCCTGTTTCCCAGCTTGTGCGTGTTGCTCCTTGACTTGTCGCCAGACGCTACTGGGAAGAGTCTGTCTTCTTCCTCTTGACACCCACCCCTTATGTATTTATAAGGATAGATGAGGTCCTCTCTCAGTCCTCTCTTCTCCAGGCTAAACAGACCCAGGTCTCTCAGCCTTTCCTCATGAGAGACGTGCTTCATTCGGTTGATCATGTTTTTAGCCCTCTGCTGGACTCTTCCCAGTAGTTTCTTGTCTTTCTTGAGCTGGGGAGCCTGGAACTGGACATAGTGCTCCAGATGTGGCCTCATCAGGGCAGAGTAGAGGGCATGGATGAACTCACTTGACCTGCTGGCCATGCTCTTTTTTATGTACCCCGGGAGATGATTGGCAATGAGGGCATGTTGCTGGCTCATGGAATTCAAGTATTTTAAACTTGTATTTGATAATAGGCCAAATGTCTTCTAAATCAGAGTTTTACACCATGATTGAAGAAACTGTATAAACGAAGAGGAAATCTCAGGAAATGAAAGAATGAAAACCATAGAGAAGAAAGATGAATAGTTTGTTGAAAGTTAAGTGTGAGCAATCTGGAATATATTTTATCAAAAATTGCTTTTTAAATGGTACTTTCTCTTGCTACAGAAGACATTATTGAACAAAAAATCAAGCCCAATGCAATTCAATTTGAATTTATCACTCTATTATTTTAATATATTTACTCAGGGTTAACAACTCATTAAGCACCAAATTGCTCACTCTTAATGAGTCCCTGATGGTGAAAACGAGCTGCCTACAACTGTACAGTAAAATAGCAACAATGGCATGGCAGAAGGCTGTAATAAAAATCAAGTAAATGCTATTGAATATTTGGCGTGTGGATGCCAGGCTGGGTTTCAGAAGTGGTTCCATTAATGTAGCTGAGTTGGTACATTGGCTGTAAGGCTATAAAGCTGGGTTTGTGTTCAGGAAAGGTATTTAACTTGGTTTGGGCTATTGAAAGAGGTTAAGGAGACAGATACTATATGTATACAGATTGTTAGACTGTTTTCCTTGTTAAGTCCCGGGAAATTGGCAGGGATGGGGGCAGTAATGCCAAAGAGTCTGTTCTCCAAAGTTGTTCCTCTTCTATACGATCTTTTTTGATCTCTTTGAATAAACTGAGATTTTTCAGATGGTGACATTTCTCCCAGTCTTCCATTCCAAATGCTGCAATGACTACAGGACACACTCGGTAGAAAGGCTAAGTTGTGCCAGGTGTCTAACTAAAACACAGTAAGACTTAGTCCCTAGCCTTGACAACTTACCAGTGCTCAGTCTGACAAATAATTTAGCAAGTAGAAGAAGGAAACAGATAAAACAATGGTCTGGTTAAGTACTTGAAGATGTGTACAGCTTGTAAGTTCTGAATGGTTAAATACTGAATTAATAAAGAATGGTCATGAAAAAAACATACCAAAACAGGGTCTAGTGGCTTACACTAATACTTGCTGTCCCATCAGCTTGCTCCTACAGTTTTCTTCTACATGTGTTCTTGCCTTTTTAATTATTATTTTTTAAAACAACAGTGTCTATAAATTTCAGGAAGGCTGTTTAGCCTCCATAAGATCTCATTCTCTCTTATGATGATAATTCCATGCTGCAGATAGGTTGGTTTTGCTTAACTTCCTGATGCTTGCTGCCAAGATGACAAGGATGTCTTCAGTGAGTGACATTCGTTCACAGGTCAGATAGCTGGGTGCTATGTTCTAATGGTGCAGGCTGTAGCTCTGAAGGTGTTCACCGATGATGTGACCCCTCTCTCAGCTGTCTCTCTTTCACACCTCTGTTCAACCTGTCCTTCAACCTGTTTTGCACTGTGTAGGCAGAGGGATAAAAGTCAAGTGCTCCTCTGCTTAGGCAGTGCGAGAGAGAGGAAAGCTGGGGGAAACCAGCAAATTTCTTACATGTTGCTTCTCTTGTCTTCTGGCTGACATCTCATCTCATTGGCATGAAGGTCCCCATTTGACTTCAGTAATTGTGTTGATCACTTAACAGTGGTGTAACTGTTTGAAGTAGACTCCTAAAAGAAGCAAGCTTACATCAGTTTACCTAGCAGTAAAGTGAGGCAGACAAACTGAGTAACATCATCAAAATTTGCTGAATACGAAGTAAAAAGAGACTCTAGGAGTTTGCACAGAGTATCTTCTTTTACTATCCGTAGCACCTACAGCTAACTTGATCAATATCTCATCTCTGTGTCCAACACTTAAGCATTCAACAGGAAGTCCAGCTTCTTCAGTATTTTTTTCTTAGAATAAGAGTCCATAATATGGTCACCATCTCCTGTTCTTGTGTTAAAGCTGATTTCCTGTCTGAAAATTCTGGCTTTGATTATATGTCTAGCAGAGACCTTGTTGCCTAATACACAGAAAGATAAACTCTGCTCAGAAAACACTGGCAACAGCAGAAGAAATGTTCAGCTAGCAAGCTGGTGGATTTTTTTTCCTCCTTTCAAAACAGCCTGTAGGTTTCTAGCTGTGGGTTCAGTGAAAGATGGAGAGTATTGCTGTGTGATCTTTCTATTTGTTTGTAACAGGTAACTATTGTTTGGAGAATTTTATTTCTTGTATTCGTGAAATAAGTGAAAAATCTCCATTCTCTAGCATGTCTCTTTCCAGTTCATTCTCAAGAGGGCTCTCTTGACCCTGATGGATTTTCAGCTGCTAATGTAACACTCACTTTGTATAGAAGGAATTATTGGTCTAACGTAAAATGAGTTTCCTGGCACATCATCAGTATAAAAATCTTAAAGGAGGAAAGGGAAAAGTGTGGCCTCATTTTTTTAGGTTGTCTTCTTAGTATATTGATTGTTTTGCAGCATTAACATCCTCCACAGAGGGGAAGGTCAATACCATTATAACTCCCACTGCTCTCACCCACTCTTTAAAACAAAATTGAATCCAGCATATTATTGAAATAAGAAGAGCATGTGCACACAATTATTTTTTTTCACTTTTCAAGTTACATTGAACAATGGACACCTGGCATATCAGCCATCAAACAGAAAATTAACTGTACTAATAGCAGTGCAGATTCAATGCTGATTTAATTCTGACTTCAGAAGTTAATCATCTCCAACATGATGGATGGTTATTTAATGAGAAGTATTCATGGGCTCTAGAAACCATGCTACAAGCTAACAAATCAAATCTGATGCCATCACCTCCTTACTGAATCACTGTTTTGGCACTGTAGAACGGCTGGACAACTTCATTGCTCAAAACAGCCAGGAAGTGGGGGATTGCAGCAGGGATCAAACTCTTCGAGCTACTGGGGGTGTGAATGTGCAATTCTGAACTAAACTTGCACACAAATAATTAATGTAGTTAGAGGCAAAATAATAGCAGAAACCAAACCCTATGAACCTTTCTCAGAAATAATTACTAGTAGGTAGTTTTCCATGTTCATAGATCATTATTAAATACCCCGGTGCGCTTTTTAGAAACAACATTAATGGAAAAGCTTTAGGAACTTTTGGGGTGGAT